>PVKP010005998.1:0-85838 GCA_004027715.1 Plecturocebus donacophilus | reverse complement strand
AAAAAAAAAAAAAAAAAAAAAGAAATAATTGAAAAGGAAAAAATGAAACTATTGTTTACAGAAAGTGTGAGTTTATAATATACATATTATGTATTCAAATTTTTTATGTCACACATATACATATTATGTCTACAATATACAATATATGTATATGATAAATTTGTATTTTATATACATATAAGTATATAATACATAATATATGTATATGATAAATTATGTATATCATATTTAACATGTAGGAAAGTATGGCAAAATATATTGGTTGAAACTAACTGGTGAGTGCATGGCATATGTATTATTCAAAGTATGGTCTTGAACTCCTGGACTCAAAGGATCCTCCCACTTCAGCCTCCCAAAGTGCTGAGATTACAGTCATGAGCCACTGTGCTTGGCTAAAATGATTCATTTTAGTGTTTCAGGAATAAGAATAAGTAATATTGGTATCAATAATACCAACATGATATCAAAACTAAGTAAGGCTGTAGAAGATATCAACAATATTAGCCAACTTCAGGAAACGGATGGATGTGGAACATTGTGCCTAGCAACTGTATTCTTTTTAATGTACAGCAAGACCCCCATCTCTACAAAAAAAGTTCCAATATGTATCATTTATGTATATTCCAAACTATGAACAATATATGTTATGCACTCACCATCTAGTTTCAACCAATATATTTTGCCATACTTTTCTATATATTAAAAATGTTTTGTACCTGATTTTTAGCAAGAAAATAATGAAATGCCAAAATTTATCAAATGTTGTTACAACTCTTCTCAGAGGTATATTTATTACTATAAATGTTTGCATCAGTCCCTTTCGATGCCCCCAAATTTCTTTATCCCTGAAATTAATTTAACGTTTGACTAAAAAATAAATGTAAGTAACTAGAAATTTCATAAACTTTACACCATATCTTATTTCATTTCTGCATATTGTTTAGTAGATGCTTCATGGTATTTATCATGGTTAAGAGTAAAATTTTACCACTTAAACATATATATAATTATTCTATTGTAAGAATCATGAAAACCAAAAGAAATTTGTTAAGTCACAAAATTTAAAGTAACACATTTTTGTACTTTCTGAATATATGTTTATATATGTACATGATATGTACATATCTCTATAGCATTACATAAGTATATAAGCAAATATATTTCCTCAATTCCAAAGCAGAGCTAAATTATAATTACTATTATTATTATTATTTTTTTTTTTTGAGACAGGGTCTCACTGTGTCACTCAGGATGGAGTGCAGTGATGCAATCACAGCTCAATGAAGCCTTAATCTCCTCGGCTCAAGCAATCCTCCTGCTTAAGCCTTCCAAGTAGCTGGAACTCCAGGTGCACCCCACCACACCCAGCTAATTTTTGTATTTTTTGTAGAGACGGGGTTTTGCCATGTTGCCTAGGCCTGGTCTCTAACTCCTCAGCTCAAGCAATGAGCCCTCCTCACCCTCCCAAAGTGCTGGGATTACAGACATGAGCCACTGCGCCTGGCCTAAGTTATTTTTAATATGACTTTCAGCTCTGACACTCTCTAATACGATGATTACCAGTAAGTCTTCCAAGTATCTGCAAAGAATTTATAAAATCTTATAAGCTGACCTACACTAGGAAAACCTAAGTTTAAAGAGCTAGTTGAGACAGTGTAATGGTTAATAGGCCATATAGTAGTGATGAACTTTATTTAGCTTTTAATGTATACAGAGGAATGATAAGATCAATACCCTAGGTTAGTTCTGAGGCTTAAAAGTGATAATACACCTAAAGCTCTTTCTCAATACATGTCAGTTTACCAAGAATAGTTTTAACTCTGAGATAATTTATCAATAAAAAAGAAAGAACTGAAATGTGTAGAAACTGTTGCTTATGTAGCCTGACTCCAAAGGAAATAGCAATAGGAAAGACATCTAAAAGTCTTTTGCTTATCATTTTCAAGGACAATATCTATATGAATAGAATTAAATACCTTTGTTTTATCTAGCTGTCTTACAAATTGAGACATTACTGTGCACATGGTGGGTCCCCAGTAGTTATTAATTCTTAATAACATTAAAAACAGAATTTATTAATAATTGTATAGAAATTGCAGTCACGCCTGCAACACGACTGATTCCTTTTCTTCGACAAGATTAAACCTTTAAACAAGGTTTTCCAAGTTGCACTTCAGGTTTATTGCAGAGTAACTTCACTGGAAATCTATATATAAACTTCGGGTCCTAATGCTTCAAAATGTTTGGTTGAATGCAAAATATGAGCATCATAAAATGATGTCGATTGATAAATGAGAGGCATCACTATTGTCCTTTCAAAATAAGCTAACATCTATATATTAATTTCATAAAAGCTCAGTGGAATTTTAGTCACCTAATCACCAACTATGGTTCTCCTCTGTTGTATTATACATACATTTGAAAAAAAATGATGTATGTATAGATGTGCTTTATTCCTACCTTTAGCAAGACTGAAACAGTGTATCAAATTTTATTTTGGTGGTGCTTTTATTAGCTTTCTACCACTTGATCAGCTGATATCACTAATAATAAATTTTTTTTATAAACTAGAGTTTGTAAGTCCTGTCCCGAGACTGTAATATTTCAAAAAACGGTCTAAGCTTTAGGGAAAAAACCAATTACAGAAACAGCATTAAAAATGCCAAGCACCGGGCAGAAGCAATTCTGGATCAGTTTAAAAAAGTGATTGATGAAACTCTAATCCAAGCTGAAGGAACAGTTTCACGACAAGCTGTGACCATTCCACACACTTCATTAGCTGCCATAATTAGCCTGGTGTTTCAATTTGTTAGAACTGGTGGGGACAATTTTCCTCAGAATGCAAACATCAAAAAATAGGGTCCCTCAGACTTCAGAAGAGGCTGATGAGAGGCTTTTCTAGTCTCTGTTAACTAAAAGATTAATTATTGCTGATGGGAGGCTGTGCTGTGATTGTCACTCTGTCTATGTGCATTACTTTTAGCATTAGAAGAAAGATATGGTTGACACTGCACTACTCAATCAAGCCGCTTCACATTAGAGCACAAAGTCGCTTTTAATATCCAGGGCATTTTTGATTGATTTTTCTTCCTGTTTCTAAGTCCAAGAGTCATACCTATTTATTTATATTAGAATTTTTTAACAGACTCTAAAATACTGAGAGGCTTGGTTAATGTACTTTGCCCCAAGTCAGAACTTTCTTCTTACTGTTGATCAGCAAAACAGTGATTTCATATATTTCTATGATTGTATAATGATTTCTTTCAACTATGTTTATAAACCTTCTAAGACTACAAATGTTTGAACCAACCTGGAAAGCAACATCAATTTTACCAATTTTGCCTATATTTAGAAATATAGAGCTATAACCTTATCTCTCGATTAAGAGAATGTTCTTTGATTTTTTTTCCCACAATATAAATTTATAAAATCTAATCAAAAGGAGGAAGGGACTCCTACTTAATTTCCTTAAAACAAAAGTGACTTCTTTTTGTCTTTGGGCCATAGGCAAAACTAATCCAAAATAGATAGTATAGATCTATAACAACTTGACTTAAAATGTCACCAATGCCTTAATTTCTAATCCACTTGGATTTACTATTATTTGTCTTCATTAAAATATTTTTAAAAGGAAAACTTCCACTTTATATATGTTGATGTATCATTTCTTTAATGGACCTATAATGAGCAAACCAGAAAGAGAATTTAGTGAGATGTTGAAGGCACAGATATGGCTGAAGAAACTGGTGGTATTTTCAAGTTCTCTACAACACTGCAGTGCGGAAGTCTTCAAGTGAAAAAACATAACATCAGAGAAAAATGCTTTACTGAATATCCAGAGGGAAATTTTGCACAAATTCTGCTAAAATTGAGTCCCTTCTATCTCCCCAAATTGGGCAAATATATCATTTAGAGCAGTGCTAACAGAAATATAATGTGGACTGCAAATGAATTTTTTTCTAGTAGCTACATTAAAAATAGTAACAAGAAACAGAGAAAACTAATTGTATGCTAACAAAATATTTTAACCCAAGATATCTGTAATATCAGGGTAACATGCGACTAATGTAAAAATATTAATATGTTTCTTTTAAAACTAAGACTTCAAAATCCAATGTGTGTTTTATACTTACAGCACATCTCAATTCAGAGAACTCAACATTTCAAGTGCTCAATAGCTTTATGACTGTTATACTCAACCACATAGAGTGTGTTTAGAGAATGTGGAGCTTTCTCAGGGAGCAGCTGTCTGCTATTTAGTGAACAGAGCAATTCTGGAATTCTATGGAGTTATATACTCAGCAAATGGGACAAAGAGAAATAAAAGTACTTCTTTCTTAATAAATGTACCCTGAAGAAATGCATATAGATTATAAGCATCCCCAAACTCAGGAAGGATAATGTAAGACTTAAGAAATAAAGAGGCCTAAAAGGGAAAATGCAGATGGTAAAGGACCATGCACACTTCTGAGACTGAGTATAGCTACACACAGGACCAGAAAGATAGCGCCAATTCCCAGGGCAAAAATGTATGGTTAAAAAAAGACCATTTTCCTTAACTTTCCTAGGAGTGAGAAATTCATCCAACATGCACCAGTATGGTTTCACGGGTTTCCATTCCGAAATGGAAAAGCTTTCACTATTTTCAAATCTGTTAGTAAACAGCTATTAACTCAAGCACCATCCCCAAATTTCCCTACAGTGCAGCAATTAAAGAGTTAATATCTATCCCAGCAGGAAACCCAGGATTACTATCCTTTCTGATTGTTTAGTACTTGTGCATTATATTTAGCAAATATTTTAAATATGACTTGTGCCTATAATACACACATAATTAGCTGGGCATATTGACCACAGTTAATTATTTAGTAAATTTGTGGCTAATTTAGCCATGTTATTGTTTTTAAACTTATCAATTCGCTTCTTCCCCAAATCTCAAGAAACATACTGAGAACCAAAATATCTAGATTTGTAGCTCTAAACAGTCATGTAGAAGACATATAGAAACTAGTCACATTTGAGTCTGCCAAGCCATTTGTTAGCCAAAAAAATATTACAGGGATTATTTCTATTTGGGTATTGAGCTGTGGGGAAGGCTTTACTCCCACAATTCTACATCTCTACTTTTGAATCTTTAATTTTTTAAACAGTAGAACATATGCTCAAAATAACTCTTGTGGTTCACACATAATTTTCAAAATTATTGTTGAATCATTCATCTTAGTATTGTTAAATACAGAGAGAGAATCTTGAGGTTTAAATTATAAAATAGTAAAATAATTCTTGAGTAGTAAAAGTTGCACCATTAAAAACAAAATAAATACTGCTGGAGCACTTCTGTCCTTTGTAAAAATACTTCAGAGGTCATAGCTCTTTGTCACAAAATATGGGTGGAGCTGAGAAGGCTGAAAATTAACCCGAATTTTGATTTGCCCCATCCAAAGACCTTTGCTTGGAAACATCTCATAATACAAACAAAAAAAGCCATAGACCACTGAGGAGAAATCATGTGGCATCAAAATAAATGCTGGAGCTAATTTGTCACTTGGAAGAGAAAAATACAATAGACACAGTACTTTTCCTTCCAAATAGTTGATGTTCTGTAGCATGTCATAGAGTAAATGACACAGTTTAACATTTTCCTTCAGCCTGCTTCGGGATGTATCTGAGAGCAACCAACTCACAGATTCGGTCTGTTCCTACTGACATCATGATAGATCAATTCTTAATTTTGTGAGCTCCTTTTGGAAACTATATGGGCTGTTTTCTTATCTTCAAAATGATTAAAAGTTATTTTGTTGAGCATAACTTCAATTGGAAGAAAAATCTTGAAGCTTTATATCCGAGTAGAGTATCTGCAACCTTGGAAACACATTTGGTTTTGCTGTTTGGTGAAAAAAGTTTCACATGCATTTTGACCATTTTATAACTGCCAGACAGATTCTTCCTGCTCACTGCACAAAGACCACCGCATTGCAGTAAAGAGAGTTTAATTCACGCAAGGCCAGCCATGCGAAATGGGAGGCAGAGTTAGTACTTCACCTCCTTGAAGCCTCCTAGGTTAGGCATTTTTCAAAGGTAGTTTAGGGGTGGCTAGGCAATGGGTGCTCGCTGATAATTGGGTGGGGGTACGATCATGGGGTGTGCAAAATGATCCTCCAGTGAGCTGAATCGCTTTGGGTGGGGAAACAGAAGAGGTTGGAGCCAATGGTCAGCGGGTCCAGGTGGAGCTATGGGTTGTCAGACACACAAAAAACTTGAAAAGGTATCTCAAAAGGCTAGTCATAGGTTCTAAGATAGTGACATCTACAGGAGTAATTGGAGAAGTTGCATATTTTGTCACCTCTGGAATAATAGTTGGCAATCATTTATGTGTACACCTTAACAGAATTCAGGCTCCTCTCCTGCTCCTAGCCTGGTAGTCTCTCATTAGCTTTACAAAGTCAGTTGAGTTATGGAGAAGGTCTATTATCATTTATCAGGACAGCATGATGAGAAGAGTTCATCCATGGATTGAATTACTTAGAAAATTTTATTGTTATTCAATGCACTTTGATTATTCAGTGCACTAGGGTCACATTATACATGGTGCTAAAAATTCACAAATCCTTTTGAACAACTCTTATTCCGGAAAATAAGATTAGAGAAAGATAAATATGCCAACTAATTCTGAAGAAAGTCCTTTGTAGGCTAAAGTGCAAAATGAAAATTGGTTAATTTCTGTATAATCAAAAATCTCTGAACATCCTATTGAAGTTCACTTCAGTTTCAAGGTCCCTAAAATGATACATGGATTTAAAACTTTCAGCTGTCACAGACTACATCAACAATGCAGACCCCCAAACACATAAAAGCAATGACTTAAGGACAAAGGAAATGAAATGAGATGAGTTCAACCAAGAGATTTCTTGGAAAATGCATACAGTCATGTGCTGCTTAACAACAGGGATACATTCTGAGAAATTTGTCATTAGGCAATTTACTCATTATGTGAACATCACAGAGTATACTTCCGCAAAGCTAGATGGTATCGCCTACTATACACCTAGGTGCCTATTTCTCCTAAAATATATACCTGTATGGCATGTTACTGTACCAAATACTGTAGGCAACTGTAACACTATGATAAGTATGTGTCTAAAAACATACCTAAACATAGAAAAGGTACAGTAAAAATATAGTGTGAAAGATAAAAAGTGGTACACTTGTATAGGGCAGAACTATGAATGGAGCTTACAGGACTAGAAGTTGCTCTGGGTGAATCAGTGAGTGAGTGGGGAGTGAATGTGAAGGCCGAGGACATTACTGTAGACTTTATAAACACTGTACACTTAGACTACACTAAATTTATGAAAAGTATTTATCTTTCTTTAATATTATAATAAACTAGCCTTAGTTTACTGTAACTTTTTTACTTTACACATTTTTTATTTTTTAAATTTTTCATTTTTTTCTACCAACACTTAGCTTAAAACATGAACACACTATACAGCTGTACAAAAACATTTTTCTTTATAACTTTATTCTATGTTTTTATTTTTTTAACTTAAAAAAAATTTTTTTTTAAAATTAAGACACAAATACACACATTAGCCTAGGCCTACACAGGGTCAGGATCACCCACGTCACTGTCTTCCACCTCCATACCTTGTCCTACTAGAAGGTCTCCTGGAGGAATAACACACGTGGAGCTGTCATCTCCTAAGATAATAATGCCTTCTGGAATACCTCCTGGAGGACCTGCCTGAGGCTGTTTTACAGTTAACTTTTTTTCTAAATAGAATAAATGCACTCTAAAATAACAATAAAAATGATAGTATAGCAAATATGTAACCCAATAACAGTCATTTATTATCATTATCAAGTATTATGCATTGTAAATAATCATATGTGCTATACTTTTATGTGACTGGTAAAGCAATAGGTTTGTTTACACCACCATCACACCAAATGTGTGAGTAATGAACTGTGATATGACATCACTATGTGATAGAAATGTTTAAGCTTTCTTATCATCTTATAAATGTTTAAGCTTCCTTACCACAGTCTATTGCTGAAATGTTGTTATGTAGCATGTGACAATATTCCTTTACTCTAGCCTCTGCTCTCTCATAAAGCAAGTTACTGGAGTTCTAATTCCATTTGACACTACATAACTAGGTGAAAGATTATTTTTAGCACTTGTTGCCATTAGAGCAAAAACACTGAAATCAAATTAATGTTAAAGATAAATGCATTGTTATACAAAATGACTACTACAACATTTCAACTTGTTATTCAACTGAAACAATAGGAGTGTTCTCATTAAATTTTACTTTTAAAAATTTCATTTCTTGCAAAATTTGAGTTCTCTAGAAGGTCAGATGTCAAAAAGGTATCTAATTATTAATTTGACATTTTTAAGTTTTCTGAAGAAAACAGCAGTTTCCTGAAATAAACTGAAAAACCACTTTGCCACTCTGTATATTAAGTCAAACTTCCCATATAAAATAAGTACAAGAAGTAAAGTAGGCAAAACAATTTCCAACAAAGGGAAATGAAACCAAATGGTTAAGTGAAGGAAGGTCATGACTTGACTTATACAAGTGATCTGATATATCCATATAAGTGGGCAAGCCTTGAACACAGAAGCCCAAGCCCATAGGCATGCATGTAATATCTGATTTATCTGACTTACGTCACTCTTATTAATGCTATCCCTCCTTAGAGAATATAATTACAGTGTAGAGAATCATTTTTACGTGGAAGTTTCAATATGAGAGAGACGATTCTTCAATTACTTCCTCTCTAGTACATGACAACTTTACTCAATGTGGGTGTGCATTTATAGTTGTGCATGAAAAGTCTAGCAAGCTCTATGGAACAAAGGCAGACAATATGTATAGCAGATATACTTTTAATGAGTTCTGAAGGTAACTGGCTTTTTGATTCTGACTTTTAAAAACCAAAACCAAGCATACTGTCATCTCTTATGAGGTCATGACATATAATAATGATGAAAATGATTACTAAAAAGTTATTATTGAAAAAACAGGCAATTGAAAGTGTCTGTCTTCTTTGCTTTGGAATAATAGACTTTTCTGAGGAAGTGTGTTATAAGTACTCAATGGCAGAAATAAGCTTTCCTGAAAGTAAACTTTTTTTTTTTTTTTATTTGAGGCAGGATCTCACTCTGTTACACAGGCTGAAATGCAGTGGTACAATCCCACCTCACTGCAGCCTCAACCTCCCCAGGATCAAGTGATCCTCCCACATCAGCCTCTCAAGTAGCTGGGACTACAGGCACACACCACCATGACCAGCTGATTTTTCCATTTTTTGTAGAGACAGAGTTTTGCAGTGTTGCCCAGGCTAGTCTCAAACTCCAGGGCTCAAGTGGTCCACCCACCTCAACCCACAAAAGTGCTGGAATTACAGCATGAGCAATTGTGTCCAGCCAAAAGTAAACTTTATTTTGATATGAGAATGTCATAAAAAGTCAATCTTTAAAGCTACCATTGGTTATTTTAATGCTACTAAGCCCAACTTTATATTAATATGGTAACTACATTCTGTGATTTTCATCATAGAACACCAAATGCTTAACATTTGATACCTGAAAATCTCCCAATCTGACAAATTCATGTAACTTCAGATCCATTTTTGTTGTCAGCATTCATGTCTATTGCAGATCAGTAAGATGACAAATTGGAAAGTTAAAGCATGTGAAATTTTATCAGTCATGTTTTGGGATTAAAAAAATATGCTAGTTGTGAATGTATCTAATACATCATTATCTTCTGGTATATTTTTAGAATTTTTACTGTAATTTGATATTAGTTATGAATATATTTAATATATTCTATTATTATTTTCTGGTATATTTTTAGAATTTTTACCGTACTTTGGATTTTAGGTAACACCAGCCATGAACATGGAAACTTACTTTATAAACTAAGCATACATTTTATATGTGGCATTTTGTACTTCTTTAATTATGCTATTAGAACTGGAAAGTAGTTAAGGATTTTCAGATTAAGATGCTTCTACCCTTTGGATATTATTTACATATATCAGATGTCAAAACTAAAATGACAGATGATTTCTAAATGCAATTGGCAAAACAATATCTAGCATCTCAAAAATCATAAAGTAAATGAAGCTTCAGATTCAAATAGGTATAATTTCAAATTCTATTTATTTCTTTTAAAAATACTATTTTCAAGAAAATGTTAACCTTTTTAAATGGTTTATAGGATTCAATCATGTGGATTTCTACTGAATATGTTGACAAATAAAATAGAAATATTTTTAAAACTAATACACATATGACATAAAAGTGAAGGAAACAAGTATATGGTAAATGCTAATTGTTCTTCATTACTGCCATAATAAATGTCATCCTGATCTACAGCTTTAGATGGGTGAGCTACAAAGTAATTTGGACAGACATGCTTCCAGTCTTCTAATGATAAATCCTTAGATTTGTACACAAACATATGCAGAAGAAGTTATATAATAAAAATAATTAAAACACTGAATAAATAAATGTACCTCAATTATATTTTATTTACCACAAGAAAATGCATTTTTGGAGTCAGTCTTTTTATGTAGGGATTTGATCTTTTAAATACTAGTTAAACTTGCTAGTCATATATAGCTTGAGTGAGATTTAGTTAGGAGAGGCATTCCTGAGGAAGGAGACAGAGAAAATGAGTATGCCTCCCTAGTATTTGGCATAAATTCACCAACTGTGTGGAGGCAAGGAATTTAGAAGAGACCAGGTGTCAGCGAGGAGATGAAGAGTTCTATGTTGAGCATATTAAGGGTGATCATCTCTGGGATAAGCAAAGAAAACAGCTGAAAGAGTAATACAGCAACATTCTTTTCTCTAATGCTGCTTACAGGCAAGTTACATGATTAAATGAAGAAGGTAGGGAAAGTAAGACATTGATAACACAACGGACAAATGACAGTGCATTGCTAGTTAGGCAGCCTAATAACTACCATCTAATTTTCTCTTTAGAATCCATTTATTCTTCAAAGCCCTAGATCACCATCAAGGGAGGACATTTTCTAACTAAGGAATTACAGAAGAGGAAAATTAGATGTTATTAAATACTCCAATTGTTGTGA
Source organism: Plecturocebus donacophilus (assembly GCA_004027715.1). Lineage (NCBI taxonomy): Eukaryota > Metazoa > Chordata > Mammalia > Primates > Pitheciidae > Plecturocebus > Plecturocebus donacophilus. Next base: position 74,723 of record PVKP010005998.1, on the reverse strand, counting down.
GCAAACCCTTTACAAATAGCTCATGGAATAGATTTAATAAGAAAGTAAGGTTAACATTTGTATCCTTAAAACCAATAGTGTAAACTATTTTCACTACTTTTATATGTTTGTAATATTTAATTAATATTCTTAAAGGCACATGCTGCCCAAACTATCAAATTATCACTTCCTAGTCATCTGGTAATTCACATTTTCTAACCTTTTAATTTGTAAACAGATTTAATTTTTTCTCTAATAGTTTAACCTTACAACCGTCACCTAAACAGCAACTTGTAAATTAATTCAGAGTTAATAACACCATTATCAATCTGGCACTTATATGATAGATGTTACAAATGGCAGCATTCTCTAATCAGCCTGGAAGTATGACTTCCAGGATCTTCTAAGAATAAATATGAATGCTTAGGTAAATAATTCCATGAAGAACTTGTTTAGGAGAAAATACATCCTATTTAGGCAGAATTTGGAAAATAATCAGTTAAGAATATTAAAATAAAATAAATCTATGAGAATAATGTATGCACTGGAACACTTCCATCAAGTGAATTCTTAAGCAGGAAGCCCAGAATGTAACACAGATGAATGGAGCCCTGTTTGAGTCGAGGAGATGTTCAGTACCGAGTTCAGAATGTTGAGTGTTCGTTGGTGCACATTACGTAAAGTGATATGAAGTGATCAAGTGATGCAAAATTTTAAAAAGAATTTAACTGTAATTTTTATGGTCTATATACTACTGCCTTCCTTTGCCTTTTTGTAGGAGCTTAAAAAAATATTAAGCACCAACTTGGGGCTCTACCAAAAATAATTTCAAAGAGTTGCTTGTTATAGTCTGATATAAAATCGGATGGAAGATGACAAAATGATATGAGATGAATCTATAAAGTCACATCTGACTTGCAAGTAAGCTTTCACATATTTGTCAGGAGTAATAAAAGTTGGATGTTTTATAGATTTAAATATCAATATTTAATTTTTTGAATAAATTTTATTGTGTATATTTGAGGTTTACAACATTATTTTATAGGATACATATAGATAGTAAAATGTTTACTACAGTGAAGTAGATTAATATATCTCTCATCTGACAGTTACTTTTTCATTTTTGTGGTAAGAGCAGCTAAAATCTACTTATTTAAAAACACTCCCTAATATAATTTTATTAACTTTAGCCCTAATGTTGTTCATTAGCTCTCTGGACTTTCGTCCTGTATATCTGCTATTTTGTATCTTTCGACCTACATTTCCCCATTCTCTGTCACCACCTCAACCCCCTCCCCATGCCCATGGTAATCATTGTCTTTCATGCTCTATCTCTGCGTATCAGAGCTCCTTTAAAATATCTATATCTATGTCTATCTATCTATCATCTATCTATTTCACATAAGTGAGTAAATGCAGTATTTTATCGTTTTTTAATCTTTTTTTTAATTTGAGACGGAGTCTCGTTCTGTTCCCCAGGCTGCAGTGCAATGGCGCATTCTCGGCTCACTGCAACCTCCACCTGCTGAGTTCAAGCGATTCTCCTGTCTCAGCCTCCCAAGTAGTTGGGATTACAGGTATGCGCCACCATACGTGGCTAATTTTTGTATTTTTAGTAGAGACACGGTTTCACCATTTTGGCCAGGCTGGTTTCACACTCCTGACCTCAGATGATCCGCCCACCTCAGCCTCCCGAAGTGCTGCTGGATTTCAGGCATGAGCCACTGTGTCCAGCCAAATGCAGTATTTTCTTTCTGTGTCTGGTTTAGCATGTCCTTCATGTCCATCTATGTTGTGGTAAATGGCAGGATCTTTTCCTTTTTTAAAGCTTTTAAAGATAATAATGTATTTCTCACATTTTCTTTATCCATTCATCCTTCGATGAACATTTAGATTGTTTCCATAGCTTGGCTATTGTGAATAATGCTGTAATGAATGTGGAAGTGCAGATACCTTTACAATGTGGTAATTTCATTTCCTTTGAGTATATACACAGAAGAGAGACTGCTAGGTTATATGGTAGTTCTATTTTTAATGTACTTAGGAATCTCTGTATTGTTTTCATAGTAGCTGTCCAATCGACATTCCATTAACAGCGCACTAGGGTTCCCTTTTCTCTACTCCCTCACCAATATTTGTCATCTCTTATATTTTTGATAACAACCATCCTTACAGATGTGAGGTGATATCTTAGTGATTTTAATTTGCATTTTACTGATGATTAGTAATGCTGAGCATCTTTTAATGTTCCTGTTGGCAGTTTTATATCTTCTTTAGATAAATGTCTGTTCATGTTCTTTACTCACTTTTTAATTGGCTTATTTGTGTTTCCTGTTGTTGAGTTGTAAACGTTCTTTATAAAATTCGGATATTAACCCTTATCCTGTAAGTGGTTTGCAATTATTTTCCCAGTTTTTAGGTTGCCTTTTCATGTGGTTGTTTCCTTTGCTGTGCAGAAGCTTTTGAGTTTAGATTTGGTTTAGTCTGAAGCTTTTTAGTCCCATATTATTTGTTTTTGTTTTTTGTAGCCTGAGTTTTTGGTGTGATATCCAAAAAATTCCAAGGACAATATCAAGGAAATTTCACCTATACTCTCGTCTAGTATTTTTATGAATTCAGATGTTATATTTAGGCCTATTATCCATTTTAAGTTGATTTTTATGTATGGTATAAAATAGGGTCCAGTTTCATTCTTTTGCATTTGGAAATCCAGTTTCCCAGCACCATTTGTTGAAGAGACTATCAGTTCTCCACTGTGTCCTCTTGGTGTCCTTGTCAAAAATTAGTTGACCATATGTTTCAATTTATTTCTCGGTTCTCTATTTTGTTCTATTGGTCGATGTTTCTGTTTTTTATGCTAGTACCATACTGTTTTGATAGCTATAGTTTTGAAATATAACTTTAAATCAGAAAGTATGATGTCTCCAACATTGTTTTTCTTCATATTGCCTTGACTATTCAGTTTTTTTGTGGTTCCATATACATTTTAGGATTTTTTTTGTCTTTATGTAATGGCATTATAATTTTTTTAAGTTCCAAGGTACATGTGCAGGATGTGCAGGTTTGTTACATAGGTAAATGTATGCCCTGCGGTTTGCTGCACCTATCAATCCATCACCCAGGTATCAAGCCTAGCATGCATTAGCTCTTTTCCCTAACACTCTCCCCTCTGCCCACTGTCTCCCAACAGGCCCCAGTGTGTGTTGTTCCCCTCACCATGTCCATGTGTTCTAATGTTCAGCTCCCACTTCTGAGTGAGAACATGCGCTGCTTGGTTTTCTGTTCCTGCATTAGTTTGCTGAGGATAATGGCTTCCAGCTTCATCTATGTCCCTGCAAAGGACACAATCTCATTCCTTTCTATGGCTGTATAGTATTCCATGGTGTATATGTACCACATTTTCTTTATCCAGTCTATAATTGATGGGCATTTGGGTTGATTTCATGTCTTTGCTATTGTGAATATTGCTGCAATGAACAGACACATGCATGTATCTTTATAATAGAATGATTTATATTCCTTTGGGTATATGCCCAGCAATCATATTGCTGGGTCAAATGATGTTTCTGGTTTCAAATCTTGCATGAATCGCTACACTGTCTTCCACAATGGTTGAACTAATTTACATTCCCACAAACAGTGTAAAAGCATTCCTATTTCTCTGCAGGCATTATAATTTCAATAAAAATTGTGTTAAATGTGTATATTGCTTTGGGTAGTGTGGACATTTTAACAATATCAATTCTCCATGCATTAACATAGGATACCATTTCAGTTATATGTTTCTTCTTCAATTTTTTCCATTAATGTTTTATACTTTCAGTGAAAATATTTTTTATATTAAACTATAAACCCTATGGTATAGAAAATGAATTTATATTAATAAAGGGCAAATTAATCTTTTAATAATCAGTTTTTCCAAATGATTCTTATTCTAATACACCATGAAAATGGAGCTAATAATGTATAAATATTAAATAAGATATACAGAGCTTTAGAGATTTAGAATATCACTATAAGTAATCAAAATACACTAATAGAATAGAAAAAGAAATAAAAAAGATAATTAAATATAATAAAAGCTAAAATGTATGCTGTTTACCATGTTGAGTATTTTCCTAAGTGATTTATATAGTTCTCCAATTCCATCATCAGAACAACATAGTAAGAATAGTAAAATATTTTCTCCTTTACACAAATGAGAAAACTGAGGTACAGAGAATTTAAATAAGTTGCTTAAAATTATGCACCTATCTGGAATTTGAACCATGAAATCTCACTTCAGAATGCAGTCTCATAATTATTATGTTTTGATGCCTTTAGTTTCATATGTAGTGATTTTAATGACTTTTGAAATTTACTATTGGGTTGATAAGATAAATCATTCTCTAACTGGTCAAATATCATATTTAGAAGTTATTTATAAATAATGTTATACATCCATAAAAATGCTAACTCTCACTATGACTATCTAAAATCATTCTGGATATGTCAGTTAATGGAATTAACCAAAACACTAAAATAGAATATAAATGTCAGAAATAAAGAAACAACATTATCATGAGTTTCAGATAATTACATACCTGGAAACCCCAAGAAAATCAACAGATAAGTAATTAGACCTGTTAAAAATGTTCAAGAATCTTTACAGTATTTGTTATAGACTAAATTGTGTCCTTCCCAAATTCATGTAATAAAGCTCTAACCTTCAGTGTGACTATATTTGGGCCTATAAAGAGATAATAATGGTTAAGTGAGGCCATAACAGTGGGACTTTAAGTTGATAGGGCTGCTATCTTAATAAGAAGAGAAAGTAACACTAGAGATGTTTCTGTCTCCATTTGTACATAGAAATGAGACCATGTGAGGACACAGGTTAGAAGGCTTCATCTACAAGTCAGGGAAGAGAGGCCTCACCAGAAACTAATCCTGAGCTTGGAGTTATAGCCTGCATAATTGTGGTACAATAGATGTCATGTTTAAGCCACCCATTTGTAGTATATTATTATGGCAGCCTAATAGCAGACTCATCTAGTAACAAGAACATATATAAATAATGAAAGTTACTATATAACAAGAGCCAGCTAGAAAATAAATAAGAAAAGAGCTTTCCGACAATAACAATAAAATATAAATTACTTAGTAAGAACCTAACAACAAATGTGTAGAATCTACATGAAGAAGACTACAATTTTTATTAAGAAACATAGTATATTCTTGGAAAACAAAGCTCAATTCATTAAAATCAAGGAAATGTTAATTCAATCATTAATTTCATACCGATGTGACTGGTAAAACTTTGGGGAAATAATAAATGTTAGAAAGAATGTAGACTATATCCCTGCTGTAGACTAAATATGTACTTTGGAAAATGAATATGAAACAAATTTAAAGATGAAAATATCCTACAATCCAATAATACTTTTCTTTCATATGTGCACCAGAAGATATGTAACATAACAGATACATATGTTATACAATTACATATAACATAACATTCATATTAGCGTGATTTATTACAACAAAAGGCTGATTACCAAACTAGATTAATCTTAAGTAAAATTGACAAATTGTGGCAAATTCATCTGTAGAATATTTTGAGTGAAAAAGAATGAAATGCGGCTACACACAATGAGTGTGCTGTATAAAAAGATTAAGAAAAACAAAATATGACATGGTAAGATTTACACATTCATATAAATACATGTACATGTATACTTGTTTTGTATATTTTAGAAACTTTTAATGTATTTGTCTTCATACAAATCTGTATATATTTGTATTCATACATTGTATTTGTATGAATATAAATACATTAAAAGGTACTAAAATATACAAAATAAACCATTATTTAGAAATAAAAACATATGCAATAAAAGTAGAGAGAAAAGTAAATAAATCATTTAAAAAATTGAGTATAGTGGCTGTCTCTAATTAAGAACAGAAAAGATGGAATCAATAATGCCAAAAGACATCAGAAGAAGGAAACTGTCTTTTTCTAAACTGATGGAGAATTTATTGTATAATTATTTTTATAAGTAATATTCTGGTATTCTATATCTACTTGACACATAATGAAGACAATTTTAAATATATATATATAATACAAAAAACTGTGAACGTAATATATAAAAGAACAGAGCTAATCAATATAAAATAACAGAAATTCAACAAAAATCCAGAAGTAAATAAAATAGTAACTAAGTGAAATTAATAATAAAATTAATAAAATCGCTAATCCTGGGGAAATGACAGAATAAATGATACCAAGAAAACTCAGTAGCTATTTGGAAAATAGTAGCAGTAAGTCCTTACCAATCAATAATTACCTTGACTGTAAATGGATAAAATTCTCCAGTTGAAAGACCATAGAGTGGCTGAATGGATTTTAAAGAAGAGATCCAACTACATGCTGCCTACAACTATATGCTGCCTGTAAGAGACTTATTTGACCTGTAAGAAAATAAACTAAAAGTGAAGGCATGGAAAAAGTTAATCCATGAAAATAGAAACCCAAAGAAAATATATTTATACTTGTATCAGATAAAATAGTAAAATAGTAAAAAGAGACAAAGAAGTTAATTATGTAATGATAAAGGACTAATTCAGCAAAATGAAATAACAATTAAAAATATATATGTACCCAACAACAGAGCACTTAAGTAAATATATAAAGCAAATATTAAAAGATCTAAAGGGAGAGATACCCTGCAATACAATAATAGCAGGCAACTTCAACATCCCATTTTCAGCAACAAACACATCATCTAGGAGGAAAAATCAACTAAGAAATATTAGATTTAAACTGTACTCTAGACCAAATGCATACATGACCTTGAGAAGAAATGAGATTCCTTGGAAGAAAGAATTGACAAGGAAGTACAAATCCAGTGAGGGTAGTGGTCAGCATTTGCCTCATGGTATATCCTTGTCCATAGAGTCCTGAGTTTCGGTGTAACCTGCCTTATGCTCAAAAAATAGACACTTAGAACTAGAGCAGAGTGAAAAATTAAACTGGAACCCTACATAAAACTGACACTCCTAAAAAACAACATTCTCAGTTGGTGAACTAGAAAAAGACAAAGACTTTCATAGGGAGACATAAAACTGACACGCCTAAAAAATAACTTTCTCAGTTGGTGAACTAGAAAAAGACAAAGACTTTCATAGGGAGAATTTAAGCATAATCTGCCTATCCCATTCTTAGTTCTGGACTGAGTAAAGAGCAGGAAAAAAGTCTTTCCTGAGAGTTCCTAACCATGAACTTGTACTCAAGTAGGTTTGGACCCTGATTAATATAACCAGGTGAAAATATCAGATCAAAACTTAGTTTTCTATGTTCCTAGGTAGGAAATGCCACAAGGCACTTAGCAAAATCAAACAAAACATTTCTCTGAAAAAATGCACTTTAAATCAGGTTTCAAAAAATTCCCATACATAAAGTTCCAATGAACAAAAACTCACAAACATTTTAAGACAAAAAATAATAAAAACAAACAAAAATTTAAAAATAACAAAAAGAAGAAAATAGGTTAAAAATGCACGAGAGTTGATGAAAAAACTTCAAAATTAGATAAATATTTGAGATTATTGCTAGTGAATGTAAAATGTCTTACATATTTAAAGAAAAAGGGAATTTAAAGTATGAAAACTAAAGAAGACTATCAACTGATCAGGTTGACTCGAAAAAGAAAGATAGAACTTTCATATATATATAAAAAATAGAAAACAGAAACCTTATATGTTAAAAAATACAGTACAAACTGAATTTTTAAAAAGGGAAATAGTTCTAATAAAAGCATCTAAAAATCAGCAAAAAGAGACAAAGAAATGAAAAAATATTAAATATTTATTTTTATCTATATGTAGATATGTATCATTTCAATATATGTCATATATATAAGATATGGCTAATTCCAGGAAATAGTAGAGAAGAGCACTATTTGAAGATATAGTGGCTAAGATTTTTCCAATTTGGTGAAAGGCACCACAGATTAAGAAATCCAAGGAATCCCAGGCAGGATAAATAAAAATGAAATCTATGCCTAAATGAAGTGTTCACATATGTAATCAGAAAAATAATAAGAAAAAGATGAACTCATGAACAGAAATATAAGCAAAAGATATAAATCATGTAATTTACAAAAAAGCAAGTGGTCAATAAATGTCTAAAAAGATTTTTAGCATAAATTGTTATCAAAACAATACAAGTTTTTAAAGAGAGAATTTTTACCTATTATAAAATTAATGATAAAAAATATTCAGTGTTGATGGGGATGTAGGGAAATAAATATTCACACAAGTGGTTGAAAATGTAAATTAGTTTAATCTTTCTACGACATTTGGGAAGATGGATCAAAAGTCTTAAGCACGTGCATAATCATTAACTCAGGGTTTTTCACAGGTGGCATGTTTGACATTTTAGGTTTTGCTGCAGTGGGCTACCCCATGCATTGTAGAAAGTTTAGCAATCCCTGATCTCTCTCTACCCTTTAGATTCCTGTAGCCTCCTTCATTAAGTTGTGACAATAAAAAGTACATTGCCAAAATCACCCCTTGTAGAGAGAACCACTCCTTTAACCTGTTATTCCCATTTCTAGGAACTCATTTCTAAGGACATATATTTTAGGGCAAATTTTGCATTGCGTGAGTGCTCCTCTTAGCATTACTTCTGAATCTGAAATTTTGGAAAGTTACTTTCAAAGACAAATGAATATAAAATCAGAGGATACCACTTAAATAATGATATCCACATAACATAACATAATTAATGCAAAACATCTTCCATCTTGAAAAAAAAAGACACTTTACCATGTGTCTCCCTACAGCTATTACTCTCTCTTCTCCCATTCACAGCCAAACTTGTTCAAATTTTTATCTATACTTGGTATCTCCTTTAAAATTTACCTAATCAACCAACTCTAGTCTGGACCAGTCTCCCTTACTGCCATTGAATTAACTCCTGCTAAGTAACCAGGGACCTTCATTTTGCTAAATCTATGGGGCTTTTTCACCATTCATTTTATTTGACTTCACAGCATCATTTGACATGGCTCATCACTCCTTTATTCTTATTGCATTATCTTTCCTTGATTTCTTTGATAAGCATATTCTCTTAGCTTTCCTCACATTTATCTACCTCCATTACAGGCTTATCCCACTTCAAATGGCCATTCGATATTGGCATTCCTCACAACTTCTCCTAGCCCAATTCTCTTCTTATTCTGTGTTCTCATGCTAGGAAATTTCATCCAGGCTATGGTTTGGACATAATCTCTTTATCTCCACAAAATTTCATGCTGAAATTTGATACCCAGTGTAGCGGTGGTGAGAGGTGGGGCCTCATGGGAACTATTTGGGTCATGGGGACAGATCCCTCACGAATAGCTTGGTGCCATTTCATTCTCGAAGTAGTATTCTTGCTCTCATGAGATGGGATTGGTTCTGGGGGATTGGATTAGTTGGGATGCCCCTCAGTTTTGGTCTCTTTGCACATGCCTGCTTTGCCCTTAACTTTCTCTGCCATGTTTTAATGCAGCACAAAAATCTCTCACCAGAAGCTGAGCAGATGCCAGCACCATGCTTCTTGTGCAGCCTACAGAACCATGAGCCTCTTTTCTTTAAAAACTACCTGGCTTCATGTATTCCTGTATAGCAACAACAACAACAAAAATATACTAAGACAATATACTTTCATGGTTTCAATTATTATCTATGAACCAAATATACTGAATTTTGTGATTCTAGTGAAGATTATTGTTCCAAGCAATGCACTTCTATATTTAGTTACAGTCTATTCTGTATTTTATTTTACATATCTAATCGGATGAGTTAAGGTCATTTCAAACTCAAATATGTCCAAGATTGAACTTAACCATTCTTCTCTGTGACTGACTCCCAGTTCTAGTCCATTTCTTCTTTTCTCAATCTCAATGAGTAATACCATTCTAAATCTAGTAGCCTTTTGCAGAAACTTAAAAGTAATCAGAAAACCTCCTTTTTTCTTACTCCATCACACTCAATCCATTTGCAAGTCTTAACATTATCTGTATTCTTAATACTTCTAAAGTTAATTCATATCTCTCCAAATCCACTGCCATTCTTCTAGAACAAACTAATATTAAATATAATTTGGACTACTGCTCACAAATTTGTCTCTTCTCCATTCATTCTGGCCTCTCTAAAACTCAGTATCCACATTGTATCCAGAGAAAACTTCTTAAAAAGTATAAACTTCACTTTTACAATCCTTGCTTAAAACCATTTAACTCTCCTAGACTAAAGACGGAATTCTTTAGGATGGCATAGAGGGTAACTACATGTTCTATATCCGGCCAAATCTCCAGTATTATCATCTAACATATTTATCCTTATTCTCTCAACTTCAGTCCTAATAACCTCCTGAAAGTAGAAAGTTCCTCGAGAATTGAAAGTCCATGTTGCTTGCAATCATAGGTGTTTAGCACATATTGATCCTTCTGTGCAGAAGCTACCTCCCGAATCCACTCACTCACCAAAGACACACACACACACACACACACACACACACACACACACAGACACACACACACACAGTATTCCTATTTGTGATCACCATTTCTCCCCATTTGAGATGAAGCACCATTTTCTCTGGCAGTTCCTCCAGATTTCCTAGATAAGTTAGGGTTCTTTACTTTCCAGTCTCATAGATCTATGACCTTTTTTGGGGGGCATTTAGAACAGTGATGAATTTACATTCTAAATTGTCTAGCATACTTCCTGCCCCATAGAAGGTGTTCATTTGCTGAATGACTAAAGACAACTGTCACGAAATATGATCTTCAAGGAGTTTTAGTTGGCCTTAAGAAAATGGAAACTGCCTAAATTCAAATCACTCCATACATCATAACATTATCAAGGAACACAAGTAAAACTATACATGAAACAAACCTTCAGCCTTACTAGGAAACAAAGAATACAAATATGAAGTTACTTATAATTAAAGAAAGAAGTCTCAAATTCTAAGAGTCAATATAGTAGCTTTCCTCATTGTTGCAAATCTTTGGGTGTAAGAAGCAAAGGGAGAGAAAGCTTACTAAAGCCTATAGAAAGAGGTGAGGGGCACAGAGAACACCGACAAAATAAACTCCAGAAAGACAAAGTTCAAAACTAAGTGTTAAAAGGCTAAACACAGGCCTGTGACTTGATAGGTCATGACATCAACTATAGAGAAGAGCACTGAATCTGAAGAGATTGCTTCTGGGGAAGCGGGAGACAGAGATAGAAAAATATCCCCTTGAGTCAGAAATGAAAGAAGAAAGTAAAAGTGGAAAAATAAGGATCCTGCAGAAATAAAACCATAAGACATCAACTTCTTCCCTACAACATCATTTTATTACAGAAACCAAATTTTCCATAGTGACAGAAAAGTCTGTGCTTGACCTAGGAACTCTGTCCATAAAATAAAGAAAATAAGTAAAATAGAACTTCATTAAAAAGTCACTGTGAGAAAAATATCAAAGCGAGAATCCAAATGTTTCAGCAAGTGAAAATTCTGGAAAACAATAAGAAAACATTCCAAATTGAATTAAATATTCTCAAACAAGAATTAACAAATATTTTTATATAAAAACTCACAAATGAAGAACAGAAATGTACCAAAAACCAGAATGATATGCAGGGAACTTATTTAAACCCAGAAAATAAATTGAGGAAAAAGACAAAACTATATCAGATATGAAGAGTAAATTATACATGGCCCAAAGAAAATAGATTTGAATACATATTTAAAGGAAAGCAAAAACAAAAAAAAAAAAAAGGAAAATAAAATAAGTAATATGGGTGAGAGAGAAAAGGGCTAAAGTGGAAGAAGACAGGCAAAGAAGAGCCAACATTAAATATAATTAGATTCCCTAAGCTGATAAACAAAAGAGTAAAAAAGAATATTTAGAACCATAAGCTGATAAATATTTATACTGCATTACAACTGTCTACAGTATTCAGCACAGTAACATGTTGTACACGTTTGTAGCTTAGGAGCAATAAGCTATACCATATAGCACAGGTCTGTAGCAGGCTATACCATCTAGGTTTGTACAAGTACACTTTATGATGTTCACACAACTAAATTATCTAATGACACATTTCTCAGAATGTATCACCATTAAAGTGATGATTGACTGTATTAATCTTTAAAGACAAAGAAAAATATTCAGAGCACTCAGGCAAATTGTGATGTCCAAAAATGGTAAATGAATACAACAGGCTATGAAAGAATATATCAAGTGGAATCTTACTTTCTGTATGTGTCTGTATGGTAGGTTGTATGTACAAAAGTGAGATTGAAATAGCACTGTAAGCATAATAAAATACTGGCAATGAATAATAGGTGGTTTTATTTTCTCTATTTGCTTCTCTCTTTTCTAAATTTTCTAAAATTAAAGTGAATTCTTGCAATTGAATTATGTAAAATATAATTTACAGAAAAGCATGATAAATTCAATTTAATTGTTTCAGATTTCCTTTTCTGAATGAGAATAAAGAATAGGGACTGTACCAGAAATGCTAAAATTAAGAGGACAATCAGCATGCAGAGATACATGGGAAGCTGAAGTTCAGTAATACAAAATACTTCAAAAACTTACAAGGAAATTATTGGGCATGCCTGTAGACTAGGCATGTGTGATCCTAGTCATTTACCTATAGACAAATAGAAAGATGAGGCCAACAGCAGAGCAGAAAATTGTACCTAGAAGAAAAATATCAGACTCACGCAATGTAGCCCATTTAAAGATAGCTTTTGAAACCATGTGAGGTTAATTATGCTCCAATTTCAGGACAACATGGTGAGGGTAAAATTGATTTGGTATGTTTCCACTCAGTTGAGGATCTTACTGTGGATAGACACACACACCATCATCACCATCTGTATTAGTCCATTTTCACACTGCTATAAAGAACTGCCCAAGACTGGATAAATTATATAGGAAAGAGGTTTAATTGACTCATAGTTCCACAGGGCTGGGGAGGCCTCAGGAAACTTACAACCATGGCAGAAGGAGAAGCAAACATATCCTTCTCCACATGATGACAGAAAGAAGGAGAGCCCAGTGAAGGGGGAAGCCGCTTTGAAAACCATCAGATCTTATGAGAACTTGCTCGATATTATGAGAATAGCATGTGGGAAACTGATCCCATAATTCAATTACCACCACTGGGTCCCTCCCACCACAGTTTGAGGATTATGGCAACTACAATTCTAGATGAGATTACGCTGAGGACACAACCAAACCATATCATCACCTAGAAGATTTGTTCACAAGAAACTGGGAGAAATGAGAGGATGCACTTATTAAATATCCTCCAGTTTGACATCCTTTAACTGTCTCAAAACAGATTTCAGATTTCACTAAAACATAACTTCTATAATATTTACTAAAAAGTACTTACTTTTTTCTTCTCATTTTTTTAAGCCCAGTTCCCTGTAAGACTAATTCATGAGCTGAACCCAAAGGAAGTAAAAGCAGATGAGAATAGCTGTATTATCAGAAAACTAGACACATATAAGAGATTTGATTGACAGTATGTATAAAAACTAGATCAATTTTATCATCATGCTGAGAGAATAACACTTTACAAAACTAGAGAGGATTTATACTAGGAATACAAGGATGGTTCAATATTATGGCATATATTGATGTAGTACATTGTTTTAAAAGATTAAGGAAGAAAAACACATTGATCTTTTTAGATTCTAAGACATTATTTAATAAAATTCAATAATTACCTCACTCAAAAAGGTAATAACCTCTTAATATTTCAATATCATATTTTAACTAGTTACATGGATATATGACACTATCAAGTAGTTAATTGTGTGTGTGAGTATTATGTATCCAATAGCCAATTTTATATTCAGAAGTAAATGATGACCATTTTAATCTGTATTTCATTATGCTGTGTGTTAATTAATATGACCAAAAAGTTTTTAAATGGAAGTAAAAAGATTATAAAGTAAAAGATAGAAGATTAAATGTATAAATATGTGCAGATGATGTAATTATCTACCTAGTAAGCCTCACTGCTAGAATTAGCAGAAAAATTCATAAAGCAATCATTAAAACATACCACATAAAGCAATAGTTTAAAAAAATAAACAATAAAGTAAAAGAAAATCCTAATCAGAATAGAAATATAAATAATTAGAAACATGCTTAGCCAATAAGTAGAAACTGGAAAAGTTATAAAACTCTCATGGCCAATTTAAAAAGTTTTAATAAATTGAGAGACAAAGCATGTTCTTGAATGTTAAGACTCAAAATATTAAAAGTCAGTTTCCCCTAAATTAATCTATGCATTTATTCAGTAGCAAACAAAATTCCAGTTGATCTAAGACTAAACATGTGAGTACACCTTTTGTAAAAACCACTAAGCATAACCAATGTTAATGACAGTGAAGGGATATATATATACACACACATATATACATATATGGAATAAGTTATTTTTTTCTTTAAGCAGTTTGACAATGCATAATGAAATTATTAATAATACGTGATCACTCGACATCAGTCAGGGTTATCCAGGGAAAGAGAACCAATGAGATAGATGGGGGAGAGGTGAATTTATTTTAAAGAATTGGCTTATGCAATTTTGGAAACTGGCAGGTTTAAAATCTGCAGGGAAGTTCACTTCAGTAAATTGAAAACACAAACAGGAATTGATGTTGCAGCCTTGATGCAGAATATCTTCCCAGGTAACCCTCTGTTTTTGTTCTTAAAACCTCCAACTAATTGAATGAGACCCACCCACATTATGAAGGGTAATCTGCTTTACATAAAGTCAACTGATTATAGAGTTTAAGAACTTCTGCAAAACACCTTCACAATATCACCTAGACCAGTGTTTGATTAAATAATGGTATTACAGTCTAGTCAAACTGACATATAATTAACCATCACATACATTGACTCGGAAGTTTTACTTTTAGGAAATCACTAGGGCAAAGATATATGTATATGTATAAAAACATTCATCTCAGTGGTAGTACCCAAAACACGTTGCTGTTAAATGGTTTGATAGGGGCCTACCTAGAAGTACACATAAATACCCATCTGAATTCTTCATACCAAACCTCCAGATATAGCCAGAAGGACACTTGACTAAGTACTATTAGCTAACTTTTGTGTTCATATTATGTTTTAAGTACTTCTATGACTCTTAAGACCAAAGCCTGCTTCTTTCTAAGGCATAATGTTTATTTCTTATTTATATTTCCAGTCATTTGGGGTGCCTTTATTCTAAGTAAATCTCCTCTTGTATGAGTCAAATCAAGACCACGAAGTCACAGGAAGATATTAAAGCAACAATCTTATACTTGGGGATGAAGGCAACAGGTATGGAGGCCACAATTTACACTGATACCTTGGCCCAGTTTTCTACAACAACAAGAAAAAAGTAAATTGAGGCTTTTAAATTTAAAAACATAAGGTTAAGAGTTTAATTGTAGAGAAATGCAGAGATATCATATTCCATGATCTTTGTCAGATGAAGAGTTTAACTCTCATTCTAGATGATCAACAATGCAGAGAAGACTAGCAGATACTGAATTTTTAGAGACTTACAAACTTTTATTTTATTTTTTTAAGAGATGAGGTGGCCAGGTGCAGTGGCTCACACCTGTAATCCCAGCACTTTCAGAGGCCGAGGCAGGTGGATCATGAGGTCAGGAGTTTGAGACCAGCCTGGCCAACGTAGTGAAATTCTGTCTCTACTAATATATATATGTATATATATAAATTAGCTGGGTGTGGTGGTGGGCACCTATAATCCCAGCAACTTGGGAGGCTGGGGCAGGAGAACTGCTGAATCCAGGAGGCAGGGGTTGCAGAGAGCTAAGATAGGGGCGTTGCACTCCAGCCTAGGTGACAGTGCAAGACTCTGTCTCCAAAAAAAAAAAAGAGATGAGGTATTTCTCCATCACCCAGGATAGAGTATAATGGTGCCATCATAGCTCACTGCAGCCTCCAACTCATGGGCACACACAATGCTTCCACCTCAAATAGCTGGAACTATGGACATGTGCCACCATGCCCAGATAATTTTTAATTTTTTTGTGGAGACGAGGTCTCACTGTGTTGCCCAGGTTGGTCTCAAACTCCTAGGCTCAAGGGATCTTCCTGTCTCAGCCTCCCAAAATGCTGGGATTACAGGAGTGAGCCATTGTACCTGGTCTGAGACTTACAAACTTCAGGAGAAACTTTTCATAAAGTTCAAGAATCACACTGGGACTAAAAACTTTCAGAAGGAAATTTTTATAGGCAAGCTATTAAACCTCTCACTGTCAGACAAAGATTTTGTCCTCCACCACAGTGTACAGCTGCACATCTAGGGCAAGCATCTTACCTGGGGTAATGTAAATCTTACAGACCTCAGAAGGAAATGTTAACCATAGTCTCTTCAGAGCTGTACAGTTATTAATAATCTAATGAAGATATCTCTCAGTTTCAAGCTTTATTACAGTTACAAAATATAAAGATTTTTTAAAATGGCTTACCATGCTTCTTTGTAAAAATTTGTTCCATTATGTTTGTTCCTCACTCAAATGAAATATTTTAGAATTGAATGCAAATTGTGCCATTAGGTTAATGATTATAACTAATATGCTTAGATCTAATCTTTTGAAAATCTTGGACACATCATCGCACATATTATTTTCATTCACAAGTTAAAATTCAAATCAGAAACTCTGTTGCAATCATTTTAAAAAGCATAATTGGAAATTACTAAACAATGTATCAAGTTGATCAGAAACAACAGATTAAAAAGCAAAGGTAGCATAAATGTATATATCTTAACATAATACATTTAAAGTATTCTATAGGTAAAATATTATTTTAGTAAGTAATACAATATTTGGCTCTGCCCAATTTTCTGAAATGCATAATAGACTAGAGCATACATATACATCCATAAATATATGCATATACAAATGCATCTATAGCTTTATAATAAAAATTAGTACAAATTTATACTTTTCCTGAAGCCTACTGTCCTTAGAAAGACTAAACAAGGCTAATCAGAAGAAGAAAACTGAAGAAATTCAGTCTCTAATATATTATCAAAGAGGGAGAGACAGAAAAGCACTTAAACTGAATATTTGGTTATTGAAGGCCATCCTCATAAGCAAAATATTTTCCCTCAATTACACCTAATTATTTAATTGTTTACATTTACTAATGAAATGAAACAACACAAAACAAACAACTGTAAGGGGCTGTTTTTCAGCGAGTGAATAATCATCAATCAGCATGTACGGAAAGATTCTTAAAATTATATGAAGCTGGTCTGTTTAAATAGAAAGGCATATTTTATCCCAATCAATGCATGAAAGTAAAATTATCCATAACTGAGGCATGTTTCTCTGCCGTACAGTTCAGCTGTAATGATCCCCACACACTGCACTCGCACATCAATTATGATAATCATAATCACGGTCGTTAAGCTGAATGTTCATTATTATCAGGATGCTGGTGACAGCAGATTCAATCACTGGGTGCAATGGGCAAGCAGTCACAATCCCACCCAAGTTTCTGCAGACAACGATGTGCCACATTAAATCTATGATGTGTTCTACATCCCCCTCCATTCCAAAAGCCGTAGACAGTAAAGGTCAACTTTATGTTCTGTGCAATATGCTTAGGTTCTCTAAATTAATTCTTTAGAGTACTGGATATTTTTATGCTTTGTAGCTTATAAAATCCTGTTTAGGACCAAAACACGTGAAAATAACAAAAAAGGACTTCTCTACTGCTGTAATTCACCTGTAATAAGACGTATGAGGAAAAGCTCTATCAACATGAACCATCTTGAAAGAGTCTCTTCCTGAATTTTGCAAACAAGGGAAAACATGAAATGGTTCCATTAAAATCAGTTGTCTAAAATGCCTATGAAAACTCATTCCAATTCAGATAAAGGCTTTAGAATATCATTTCTGCTTCAGTAAATATGAACATATGTGAATGTTTTGACAACTAAAGGATGTTTTTAGTACACTGAATTTTATATTGTCCACCTCTTTTAGAGCTACCCAAATAGATTAAATTAATAGTAACTGACTGGTAGATTCTCCTTATTTAATTTCACATCTAGTTTAAATATTGAGATCAGCACAGTAAACAATTTATAAATACAAAGATTTACCTAATCTTAAAAAGTTTGACCATTTAAGATACAGATCTAGAATCTAACAACTTAACTTGGGCAGTTTACAAACAGATTTTTTAAAAATGAGTACATTATATGGTATGCACATTATCTTATTGATTTCCATGCTTTCAAAAGTTATATATATGTTACTTTTCATTACTGATTTTCATCCTTTTGAGAAAAACAGTATTATTTGCTCTAAATTTGCTGACTTTGATTTCTTTGTGTAGTGCTCTTCAGTTCAATAGCATTAAAAATAAAACAAATTTAAATAACATTTGACACACTAAATTGATTTAATATGAATGTGATGAGAGCAAGAGTACTTACTTACATTTGATTTTCTGCCAACTGACACCTTTTAACACAATTGGTTAACAAATCATTCAAAAAGTATGACTTCTATGTTTAAAAATAATATAAGTGAATGAAAGATTTCTACATAGACAGTCTTAAAATATAACGGGAAGGGTGAAGGACAGAAGCCAAATATACTTACTTGAGCTTTCTTGGCTAAAGTCAATCTACTGCATTCAACTGCATCTTGCCATAGAAGAACCATCAGATCATGTTAGCCCTTTCTTTCTTCGACATTTTGAACCTGACATCTCTAGTCTCCCTAAGACTTTCTCTAATTCACCAATAATTAATAAGTTGAAGTCTCTAATTTCCAGTATCAATAAATAAAGTTTTATAAAAGTATACAAAAGAAGTCTTTTAGTGACTTGTCCAAGTTGCTTAATATCAAATCCAATTATAAAGTACTTCTAATAATTCTAAGATTTTATGTTTAACCAATAAAATGACTATGTATTGTACAGATTATACTAGCCACACAGAGACATAGGTTTTGTTTTTTGTTTTTGTCTTTTTTGAGATAAAGTCTCACTCTGTTGCCCAGGCTGGAGTGCAACGGCACAATCTCCGCCCACTCCAACCTCCACCTCCCAGGTTAAAGCAATTCTCCTGCCTCAGCCTCCTGAGTAGCTGGGATTACAGGGGTGCACCACCATGCCCAAATAATTTTTGTAAGTTTGTTTATTTAATGTTGTTATCTATTTTAAGAGATAAGAAGGAAGATGGGGAGAAATAAGGAAGAGAGGGAGGAAAGGAGGAAGAAAAAAGGAAAGATGGTAAGGAGGGAGGGAGAAATGTAAAATTGTTTTGAATAATTTTCTACATGGTTTTGTATGGGGTTAGAGGGACTGATGATTTATTATGATTTAAAGAATACCTACAATCTCTGGTTGTGGTGGCTCACACCTGTAACCCCAGCATTTTGGGAGGCCTTGGCTTGATGGATCACTTGTGGCCAGGAGTTCGAGACCAGCCTGGCCGGCATGGTAAAACCCTGTCTTTACAAAAAATACAAAAATTAGTGGGCGTGGTGGTGTAATCTCGGCTATTCAGGAGGCTGAGGCATGAGAATCACTTGAGCTTGGGAGGCGGAGGTTGCAGTGAGTCAGGATTGCACCACTGTACTCCAGCCTCGGCAACAGAGCACTATCCTGCCTCAAAAAATAAAAATAAAAATAAAGAATACCTAGAATTTTTCTTTTAATTTTTAGGGTGATATGGTTTGGCTCTGTGTCCCTGCCCAAATCTCATCTAAAATTGTAATCCCCATGTGTCAAGGGAGGAATCTGATAGGAGGTGATTGGATTATAGGGGTGGTTTCCCCCGTCATGCTGTTCTTGTGACAGTGAGTGAGTTCTCGTGGGATCTGATTGTTTTTAAAAGTGTTTGGCAGTTCTCCCTTGCACTATTCTCTCTCACCTGCTGCTATGTAAGTCATGCCTTGCTTCCCTTTCACCTTCTACCTTCTGCCATGATTGTAAGTTTCCTGAGGCTTCCCAGCCATGCAAAACTGTGAGTCAATTAAACCTCTTTCCTTTAAAAATGACCCAGTCTCACCAGTCTCGTTTTTTTTTTGTTGTTTTTTTTTTTGTTTTTTTTTCCGATGTCTTACTCTGTCACCCAGGCTGGAGTGCAATGGCATGGTCTCGGCTCACTGCAACCTCTGCCTCCCAGGTTCAAGTGATTCTTCCATCTCAGCCTCCTGAGTATCTGAGACTATAAGTGCATGCCACCACATCCGTCTAATTTTTGTATTTTTAGTAGAGATTGGGTTTTCACTATGTTGTCCAGGCTGGTCTCAGACTCCTGGCCTTGTGATCTGCCTGCGCTGGCCAAGTAGTTTCTTTATAGCAGTGTGAAAACAGACTAATACACAGGGCCAATAAGAATAATTATGTGTGATTATTTTTCTTAAGTATGTATGCTTTTTAAAAGCATAGGAGGCACACAATTATTCCTCCAGAATAACAAAATATACTACTTTTCTTTTTACTGCGTATCCAAAAGTTTCTATATTTCCAGAAAGTTGCTTACTTTATGATTAGGTAAATGCATGTTCTCGAAAAATATATCAGAATATATGAAGTGAATCTGTTGCATAAAACCAAAAGGAAGTACTACATTATTTTAGGAAACACATTTTGCACAAGGACATTTCTTACTTTGAAGTAGCTCAATGTCACAAGTCATTTATATTTTAAAGAAATGAATACCTCCTTGAATTAAATAGAACACTGAGATGGTATAAAAGCAACAAATGTTTATGTCAAATAGAAAATTAGATACAGATCACATTACACATGTTTAAAATATGAATTAGATAGTTAAAAAGCATATTTAGCTTATATTCTGAATGGTTGCATATTAGTTAAAAACACGTGCCTAGAACAGGCTGACTGCCAAATTTTATGAAATGACATTACTATGGTTTGAGTTTTTTCTCACCAAAACTCATGTTGAAATTTGATTCCCAGTGTGGAGGTTTTGGGAGGTGGGACCCAGTGGGAAGTGTCTGGGACATGGAAACAGATCCCTCATGAATTGCTTGGTGCCATTCTAGTAGTTTTAAGTGAGTTATCTCTTTGATGAGATTAGATTCTTATGATGATGGATTCATTCCCTCGATGGCTGGTGATTAAAAATCCAGGACGCCTCCTGGGTCTGGCCTCCTCTCATGTGCCTGCTTCCCCTTTCACCTTCTAACCATGTTATGACACCGCACAAAAGCCCTAAAACCAGAAGCTAGGAAGATGCTAGTACCAGGCTTCTTGAACTTCTCAACTTCCAAAACAGTGAGCTAAAGAAGCCTCTTGTTTTTATAAATTATTTAGTCTCAGGTGTTTTGTTATAGCAACACAAAACAGACTAAGATATTATCATCAACATTTAGGTTTTTCGATCAGTTCTAAGGGTGAACCAGATCAAATGACTCACTGTATACATTCCTCATGCATGGAAGTACTAGTGTTTTCGAAGACCATTTTTAATTAAGATAACTTAGCAGCAGCAAAAAACAAAAACAAAAACAAAAAACGTTCTGAAGCATCCAATTTACTTTCCAGCATGTCTTACCCCTTGGCAATCCCACATTTATATTGTCTCTAAAAAAAGAATGTTTCTTAGAGTTTAGTAAAGAAACACCTTATTTTTCTTTTGGGTTTAACATTTCTTCCTTTTGAGTGAGGAAGATCCATCTGAGACTTGTGTCTTCCTTTTCATGTTAGACACCTGGAACCTGAAATTCTTAAATCACCACCACGGTGATGCTTTTCCTTTATGTTGCAGGCATATAAACTCTTCTCATCTTAGATCTTTTCCCCCATCTTTACTTCAATAAGATGACCTTTATTGCATTTTACTTTTAGAAAGATGCCTTAAATCCCTTCAGGAAGGAGACAGTATGCAAATAAATGAATCTTCACTGATGAACTATCAATAGAATCATTAGGTCTGGTAGTATACGGAACCCATACCTTTTCCAGTGGCCCCGATCCCTTTCCAGAAGGTCACTCACTACTTCATTTTGTGTAAATTCTGAGATGTGTGTGTGTGTGTGTGTGTGTGTGTGTGTGTGTGTGTGTGTGTTAACTGTCAGTGAAGGAAACAAAAATATTCCTCTCTGAAATACTGGGGATCACTGAGCTAAGGAAGCTTAGGCCAGGCGTGATGGCTCACACCTGTAATCCCAACACTTTGGGCAGCCAAGGCAGGTGGATCCTGAGGTCAAGAGATGGAGAACATCCTGGCCAATATGGTGAAACCCTGTCTCTACTAAAAATATAAGAATTAGCTGGGTGTGATGGCGTGGGTCTGTAGTCCCAGCTACTAGGGAGGCTGAGACAGGAGAATCTCTTGAACCTGGGTGGCGGAGGTTGCAATGAGCCAAGATAGTGCCATTGCACTCCAGTCTGGCAGCAGAGTGAAACTCTGTCTCAAAAAAAAAAAAAAGAAGAAAGAAGAATAAGGTTAAAATGCTGGGGTGCACATTCTGCCCTTCCTCTTTGCCTTTCCGACCTAAAGGCAGGCACTTTTACAACACTTGCTTATCAGCTCAGAAGTAGAACTCAGAGACAGTGGTGCCAGAAGATCCTGGAGGAGACTTTGTTCTTTCCAATAATGTATCTTCCCACATTTTCCTGCTTTTTGGAAGTCTAGAGATACTCTATTCTTTGTTTTGTCACTATATAGAATGTAAAATTCTTTATTAAAGTACTATTTATGCAAAGGCCTATGCCACTGCCTTGAGAGAGAAATACTTTTGAACTGAGGCCTCTCCCAAGTGATGGGTACGGCATGTGTTAATACACTTTAGCTGAGTTTTTCTCTTGTTAATCCAAATTTTGAGGAAAGTATCTCAACTACGAATCTATGAGGGAAAGAAAAGAAATTATATTTTCTCCCTACAAGAAACAATGGGTTAAAAGCATAGTAAGAACTTGCTTACTACGTTCTGAAACGTGTCCCAAGACATGTTTTCCCAATTCAGACATTTTTATTTAAGACATAAAATATATTCTGAAATCAGCTAAGAAATAATTATTTTCTTTCTTCTTTTATATATCATATTTTCTGACTAATGTTCTTAATTCTGAAGCCCTTATTGAATTATAATATGGGCAAGGAATATACACATACATTATCCTATTCATTCAGATCCATTTAAAGTTTTACTTTAAGCCAAAAATTAAATTAAAAAGCTAGAGATATAAAACATAATACAATGAACCATAACATTTAAATTTTGCAGACTATGTAGTGTAATGATGATCACACTAAATGTTTTCAAAAAAGCAAACTTTCTTAGGAATGTCCTTAGAAATATGGTTTCCTTTTATGTGTTTATTTTTTTTCATTTCAGGGTATATATATATATATATATTTGTTATATGGATATATTACATAATACTGGGATTTGGACTTTTATTAATCCCATCACTCAAATAGTGAACATAGTACTTAATAGGTAGTTTTTCAACTCTTGCCCCACTTCCTCCCTCTGTCCCCTCTTTCGCAGACCCCAGTATCTATTGTTTCCATCTTCATGCCCATGTGTACTCATTGTTTAGCTCCCACTTATGTCAGAACATGCAAAAAAAAAAAACACGCAGTATTTGATTTTCTATGTCTGCCTTAATTCACTTAGAATAATGGCTTTCAGCTGTATCTATGTGGCTGTGTTCTTTCTGATGGCTGTATAGCATTCCATGGTATATATGTGCCATTCAATTTTTTTTCCTATCTATAAGTTCAGCACGAAGATAAATATGTATATGTATGTTTGCATAGAAGTATACATTATTATTAATTACAGTCACCATGCTGTACATGTATTACATATATAACATGTATGTTACATGGTATAGCCTGAATTTTGTACCCACTCCCACCATCACTCATATGTTGAAGCCTAACTCTCAATGACTGTATTGGAGACAGAGCTTTTAAGAAGGTGAGTAAGATTAAATGAGATCATACAACAATCTGTGAGTGCTAGGTTTTGAGCTAGAGTAGAAACATATTGCTAAAGAAACATACAACATGGTAGAAACAATATCTTATATACCTTTTTACTTCCAGTGCCTAGAAAAAGTTCTGGATTCATAGATAGAATAAAGACATGATGGGACCCAGGGACTTCATCAGCTCTCTAGACAGAAGCGAGGAACAGAGATGAGATGATGCCAGCTAAGACACTAAGAGCTTGAATTAAATGGTGCTGAGAAAGCAATAGAATTAAGGCAGATTGTGAGACTTCTTGGATTCTACAAGGACTGGCCCACTATTCAAGAAAAAAGAAGAAATACCCCTAAAGGGGTTCAGAGATCATTGAGGCTGCTACTCTCGAAAGAGGCCCAGGGAGCAGGACTGTTTCCTTCTAGGTTTCAAAGGGTGGGCTGCCTCTCCAGTTTCTGCAGGACAGGATGACCCTGTTCAGTGCCTCGAGGGCAGGAGCCACCCTTACAGGGAGCCACGTGGGCAGGGTCCTTGCAGAGAGAATCCGCCTCACCCACAGAGCCATCAGGGTGACCCTGCCATCCCAGAGGAACTGGAGAGCAAAGTATTGAACCAAAAAGGATTATTTTCAAGTCTCAACATCAAATACAATTTGCCTTTTTAGGCTTTAGACTTCATTAGGATACATCATCCATTCCTTTTTCCATTTTTTCCCTTTTGGCATAGAAATGTCTCCTCTATGCCTGTCCTACCATTGCATTTTGGAAGCACATAACTTGTCTGGTTTCACAGGTTCACAGCTAGAGAGGAAGTTTGCCTCAACATGAGGTAAGTCTCACCCATATCTGATTATATGGTATTTCTTGGTAGTTCTTTGTTTTTCCACAGCTTTACTGAGGTGTAATTGACAAATTACATATACCTGCAGTGAATCAATAGATCAATTTGGTTGTATGAATATTTTAACAATGTTAAATTCTTCCAGTCCATGAACACAGAATATCCTTGCTAATACATGTTGTCATTTACCTTTTTGTTAATAGCCGTTCTAACATGTGAATGTTTTATCCCACAACGGTTTCTATTTGCATTTCCCTGATGATTAGTGATGTTAAGCATCTTCTCATGTACTTTTTGTGCATTTATAAAAATTGTATATATTTACAGTGCACATATGCATATATGTGATACACATATACATATACATTGACATGCATATACATTGTGAAATTACCACAATTATGCTAATTAACATATTCATAACACATAGCATGGTTATTTCTGTTTTGTGATAAGAACATTTAATATCTATGTTCTTAGTCATTTTCAAGTATACATTATAAATTTTAGTCACCATGCTCTATAATAGATCTCCAGAACTATTCATCCTAATTGAAACTTTGTACCTTTTGACAAATGTCTCCTTCTCATTTCTCACCCCTACCTCCTGCTCCAAGTCCCTAGTAACCACCATTCTACTCTCTACTTCTGAGTTTGATTTCTTTCAGATTTCACATATAAATGAGATTATGCAGTATTTGTCTTTCTGCGTCTAACATTTCATTTAGTGTAAGGCCCTCTAGGTTCATCCATGTTATCTCAAATGACAGAATCTCTTTCTTTTTAAAAGCTGAATAGTATTCCAATGTGCATATATACCATATTTTCTTTAGCCATTCATCCTTCAATGGATAATTTGTTTGATTCCATATCTTGGAGATTTTGAAAATGCTGCAGTAAAAATGGGGCTGCAGATAGCTCTTCAATATACTGATTTCACTTTCTTTGAATCTATACCCAGAAATTGGATTGCCGGACTGTATGGTAGTTCTATTTTTAATTTTTTGAAGAACCACTATTTTCCATAATGGCTGTACTAATTTACAATCTCACCAATAGTGTACAAGGGTTCCATTTTCTCCACATCCTTGCCAATATGTTATCATTTGTCTTTTCTGTAATAACCATTCTAACGTGTGAAGTTATATCTCATTGTGGTTTCTGTTTGGATTTCCCTGATGATTAGTGATGTGGAGCATCTTCTCATGTACTTGTTGGCCATTTGCATGTCTTCTTTTGAGAAATGTCTATTCTGGTATTTTGCCCATTTTTAAAAGAGGTTCTTTGTTTTCTTGTTATTGAGTTGTATGAGTTCCTTATATATTTCAGATATTAAGGCTATCAAATGTATGGTTTGCAATTTTTTTTTTTTTTTTGAGACAGAGTCACTCTGTCGCCAGGTGCCAGGCTGGAGTGCAGTGGCGTGATCTCGGCTCACTGCAACCTCCGCCTCCCAGGTTCAAGCAATTCTCCTGCCTCAGCCTCCCGAGTAGCTGGGACTACAGGCATGTGCCACCACGCCCAGCTAATTTTTGTATTTTTTAAGTACAGACGGGGTTTGACCATGTTGGCCAGGATGGTCTCAATCTCTTGACTTCATGATCTGCCCGCCTTGGCCTGCAATTTTTTTTTCTATTCCATAGTGATAATTTCCTTTGGTGTGCAAAGCTTTTTGGTTCAATACAATCTATTTGTCTATTTTTGCTTTTGTTGCCTATACTTTTGAGGTCATATCTAAAAAAAATCACTGCTTAGCCCAATGTCAAGAAGCTTTTTCCCTAGATTTCCTTCTAGTAGTTTTACAGTTTTAGGTCTTAATCTATTTTTAGTTGACTTTTGCATATGGTGTGAGATAAGGATCCACTTTAATTCTTCTGCATGTGGATATACAGTTTTCTCATCACCGTTTGTTGAAGAGACCATCCAGTCCCCATTGTGTGTAGTTGGCACCTTGTCAAAGATCAATTGAACACAAATGTGTGCATTTATTTCTGGGTTCTGTATCCTATTCCATTGTTTGATGTGTCTATTTTTTATGCCAGCACCATGTTGTTTTGATTACTATGACTTTGTAATGTAATTTAAAATCAGGTAGTGTGATGCTTCCATCTTTTTTTTTTTTTGCTTAAAATTGCTTTGGCTGTTCAGGGTCTTTTGTGGTTCTGAAGGAATTTTAGGATTTTTTTTTTTTCTTTTGAGACAGAGTATCACTCTTTCACACAGGCTGGAGTGCAGTGGTGCAATCTCAGCTCACTGCAACCTCTGCCTCCAAGGTTCAAGTGATTCTCCTGTCTCAGCCTCCCAAGTAGCTGGGACTACAGGTGAGTGCCCCCACACCCAGCTAACTTTTGCATTTTTAGTAGATGCAGGGTTTCACCATGTTGGGCATTCTGGTCTTGAACTCCTGACCTCAAGTGATCTGCCCATCTTGGCCTCCCAAAGTGCTGGGATTATAGGTGTGAACCACCATGACTGGCCAAGGATTATTTTTTCTATTTCTGTGAAAAATGACATTGGAATTTTGATGGAAATTGCATTGACTCAATAGATCACTTTGGTTGTATGGGCATTTTAACAATATTAAATTCTTCTAGTCCATGAACACAGAATATCTTTCCATTCATTTGTGTCTTCTTTATTTCATTAATATTTTATAGTTTTCAATGTACAGATCTTTTACTTTCTTAGTCAAATTCATTCCTATGTGGGATTATTACCTTGATTTCTTTTTGGGGCAGCTCGCTGTTACTGTATGGAAATGCTACTAATATTTGTATATTAATTTTGTGTCCTGAAACCTATGAACATTTGTTTATTAGTTCTAATAGTCTTTTGGTGGAGTCTTTAGGGCTTTTAATATTTAAGATCATGTCATCTGCAAACAGACAATTTTACATCTTCCTTTCCAGTGTAGATGTCTTTTCTTTCTTTCTCTTGCCTAATTGCTCTGACAAGGACTTCCAGTACTATACTGAATAGTAGTTGTAAGAGTGGGCATCCTTGTCATGTTCCTGTGATTTAGATATGACTTTAAACTTCAGACTTTAGAGTGGGTACTGAATGAATTAAGATTCTTGTGGCTTTTGAGATGGAAAGAATGTATTTGCATTCAAGAGGGCATGAGTTTTGGGGGCCATGAATGGAAGGCTATGAACTGAGTTGTGTTTCCCTAAAATTTGTATGGTGAAACTCTAACCTGCAATGTGACTGTATTAAAAATAGAACCTGTAAGGAAGTGATTAAGGTGAAATAAGGTCATGAAGATAGGGTCCTGGTCCTTTGGGATTAGTGCCCTTACAGGGATAGACAGGAGAGAGCCTGTTCTCTCTCTGCCCAGAAAGAAGTCATATGAACACACAGGGAGATGGCAGCTGCCAACAAGCCAGGAAGAAAGCCTCAGCAGAAACTATGTTGGCAGTTATCACAGACTTCCAGCCTCCAGAATTGTAAGCAAATAACTGTTTATGGTTGAAGCCCTATAGACTACGGTACTTCGTTGTGGCAGTCTCAGTACAGACTAATATATCACACATGTGCCACATATACGTGCTGTACCTGTTATGAAAGTGCGTATGACACTCAGGAGTTGCACATATACATATATGCATGCTAAATGTATGTTATACATCATGTTTTATATAATGCACATCTTCTCTACCTCCCTTTATTCATCTATCTATAAACATACACACATAGATTGAGAGAGAGCAAACAAGCCCTGATCTCCATGCCCCAGAGTTAGCTTAACTCCATTCTGGGAACTCATACTCAAGCCGTGATCCTGGTTATATGCCAATGCCAATGATCCATGCCATTAATCCTAGGGCAGCTAAGCCAGAAAACTTGAGAATATAATACTGAAAAAAAAAAACCTTACATAGGTCAGCAGCGCCATCTTTACTTAAAACAGCTAGAAATAATTTTGTTGTCATAAAGGTCTTAATTGTAATAAGAATATTTATATTTGCTGTAATTAATGTGCATTTCTAAATAAAGGAATAACTTTTCAAAATGTTTTGTTAACTCACCTTGTCACAGATCCATTTCTTAGGATTTTCACTTCGGAATTGTTCTTTGTGAGAAATAGGACTATACTTGCTTGATAAATGCATTGATGGGATGTACTTTTTATTTTTATGGTATGAAGAAAATGGCAAAAACCTGAAAGAGATATTTAGAAGATATTATTAACTTGATTTCTAGAGAGATTTGATTTTAAAAATAAGGATTTGGAGAAGTACTATAGTGCAGTGAAAATGATACATGATTTAGAATCAGAATACCCAGATTCCATTTCAACCTCTGCCACTGAGTATCTGTGTTATAACTTCTATTCATCTTTATTTTCTATTCTGCAAATGGAGATACTAAAATGTTCTTCACAGAATTTTTGTGAGTCTTAAGTATTTTAAATAGAGAAATGTTAAGTAATACATTTATGAATTAATTATGCCAAAAACTCAAAATTCATCATATAAATTAAAATGTTCTTAATTTTAAAATAGTATCCCCAAACCAAAAGGACAGCAGGTACAGTCCATTCGCATTGAAGTAGACTTTCTTTAATCTTAAGTCACTTGAATAACAGTGGTATTATTGGTAGCAGTTACGAATAACAGGGCTTTCAAGTCAGCCAGACCTGTAATCACATCTTAGCTCTGCTTTGCTAGCTGTACTACCTGAATGAGCAAGTTACCTGAATGAGCCTTGACTTCCATATAGGGTTATTACAATGAATGAACAACTTAATTTATGTAAGGTATTTAACATGGAGGCTGAAAAGAACATGTCCAATAAATAATGTTGGTGCTAAAAGCAGACACAAAAATCAAAGTAACCTGCTGCAGCAATCATTATCATCATCATCGTCCTTATTACTTTTGATATTTTTATGATCAACAGAAAAGACCAAACTTTTAAAACACATATAAACTCTCACAGAACATCTAAGATTGTGATATGCTTTCAGTATAACCCAGATACCTCACAAAATACACTGAAATAAGAGTAAGGAAAATTTTTAAAAAGTTATAAACCTATAAGAAGAAATACAACAGAAAACAAGAAAGAGCAATTGAAAATACCAATTAATTTTTAGCAGGTGGAAGGAAGATAGGAAATTCATACATGACACAGAAGAGTTAAGAAAACTGAAATCTAAGTGCCGAACGGTGAGATGTCAAAGAGAAAAAGGGCCGTTTGTCCCGCAGAACCATGGAAAGACTCTGGAACGAAATCTACAGTTGTTGCAGAAAGTGAGAGAAAGGATGAAGCTGAAAACAGCTGCAAGTCTAGGTAAGCAGTAATGAAATCCCCAGGCCCATGTCCCAGTCCATGTATCCATAACTGCCTATTCTTAGAAAAATTTACACCAAAACTCTCTAGTCTCAAGGAAAGCAGGTACAGAGGAAGGCCAAGGGGAAGCACCAAATGGCACACGTAGATTTTAACCCAAAGTCTACCCATTGACCTCTTTCCCTGCGCATCTCTTAAGTGCACTGGCAGCTTGGACTTCTATCCTGATGGCACCTTCGGAAAAGACGTGGCAGTTCCCAGCGAAACGAGTTCAAATATCAACAATCTAGGGATGTTCTGATTAGAAGGCTGTATGAGAGTATAATAAAATGTCAAAAAGCCACTCTTTTACACACATAGACTTTCTAATCTGATTTTTACATTTCCTCTTTTAATATAAACTTAAGAATGGTTTAGCAGTGAGAAAATAATTAACATGGAAGAAGGACACAAATCCAAGCATAAGGAATAAGCTAGAAGAAACAGACATCATAATGCAGCAAACAGGGGTAAATTCAGAAATTTTTAATACATATAATCAAAGAAGATATGGTATTAATGAAATAAAATTTGGATGCTTTTTTAGATTAAAAAATCATTTAGAGAAAAGTGGAAGCTCTGAAAAATAAAAAACTATATATAGCAAAATAAAATATTCTCCTGAGAAAAATATTCTAAAATTCAGACTTTAAAAAGAGGTTGAGGTTCAACATATATTTATTGAGCCATTACTATATGCCAAAATTTTCATACAGATGATCTCATTTAGTTAAGACAAAGAGTGTGTTTTCAAAAATCTAAGTTCAATTGAAAATTATTTTTTTGGCATTTAATAAACTTAGAAAAAAAGTAGCATTCTTTCATTAATTTTAATACCTCTCTGCAATTTCTTCTCAATGTTTATTAATAAATTACTTCTTAATATTTTTCCTAAGAAAATATTTTCTAATACTATTTTTTAAAAAAACCCAGAATTCAGAGCTTTGAATTATACAAAGTTACAGAAGCATGTATTACGTGTGCTCTTGGGAAAAGAGCTCTCATATAAGATCGATTATGGTCCTTCCAGTACTAATTCACACATGGGATGGACATCACACACACAAAAATTAATGTGGCCCCAATGTCCCTGAGTATACAAAGGAGGTGCTGTGAGCCGGCTGCTGCACTTACAGTTTTATCACTTCTGAATTGCATTTTAATAGTACATTTTTCTTTTGTGTCTGAATAGAATTTGCCTTCTCAAGGGAATGGATGGCTGAGAAAACAAGGCTGGAACACTGGGTATTTCCCTGCTCATGAATTAACTCTACTTTCATTTAGCCATCATGTTTCATGAAAGTAACCTATATGCATATTCTTAATTGTACATACCATAGGTGCATGTGTATATATTCAAAAATATCTAGATATTTTATAATCTTTAAATAACATTTATCTTCAAATTAAGAAAAATTATTTAATTCTCAAATCAGATTACTCTATAGAGTATAAATAGCAACATTAAAAATCACTTTGGTTTATTATAAAATTTTACATAATTATCAATTACTTTAAAACTATGTTCTTTTACCAGTTTTCAATGCATATTCAGTTGTGTTTATGCTTATAGTGCGTACTTTTCAATTAACCAAACTTCATGTTAAAGAAGAGTAATATATGTATTTACCTGTTATTTTTTACAATCTTATCAAAGACATAGATCTGGCAAAAATTCTTGAAAGCAATGTTGAGATATAGTGGTATATACAAAAAAGTAACAACTTGAATGTCTGGGCAGTTACAGAATAATGGTAGAGGTCTCAGGAAG
The DNA here is from genome assembly GCA_004027715.1 of Plecturocebus donacophilus. Classification (NCBI taxonomy): domain Eukaryota; kingdom Metazoa; phylum Chordata; class Mammalia; order Primates; family Pitheciidae; genus Plecturocebus; species Plecturocebus donacophilus. Next base: position 42,802 of record PVKP010005998.1, on the reverse strand, counting down.
CAAAAATTAGAAATAGCCAATTAGCTTTCAAAAATATAGGTCCATTTTATTTAAAGTCTTTACATTCTGAGTATACTTAATGTTATTTTATTATTATATGAATATATACATTTTCCAAATAAGAATACTAACAAATTACATTCATTGTTTTTCTACCATATAACTCTTTCATTTTCTCCCTTTTCTTTTCTTTTTTTTTTTTTTGAGACAGAGTTTCGCTCTTGTTACCCAGGCTGGAGTGCAACGGCGCCATCTCGGCTCACCGCAACCTCCGCCTCCTGGGTTCAAGCAACTCTCCTGCCTCAGCCTCCCGAGTAGCTGGGACTACAGGCACGCACCACCACGCCCAGCTAATTTTTGTATTTTTAGTAGAGACGGAGTTTCACTATGTTGGCCAGGATGGTCTCGATCTCTTGACCTTGTGATCCACCCACCTTGGCTTCCCAAAGTGCTGGGATTACAGGCATGAGCCACAGTGCCTGACCTCCCCCTTTTCTTAAAGTCCTACTATTGTTCCTCATAACTCTAGGTTTTCCATCAAGGCATTTATTTCACTGCCAGATAATTCAAATCTTCAAATTATGTACTTCTCTTGCCTATTGAATCGAGCCTAAATTCTCCAACTTAGTGGTTAAGCTTTTGCCCAATGCACTTGATCTGTTCAGGCTGTTCAACCACTCCCTACCTGCTGTTCTCCTGATGCCTTTTCTGCCTTTATTCTCTCATCCTACCTCTATGCCTTCATTTATGCTCTTCCTCTAGAAATGTCGATCCATGCATTACTGCTCTTTCAAAATCCACTTTAATATCCAGCTTTCCTAGGCAGTCTAATCTACCCACTCAATAGACAACGATTTCTCTATTATCTAAATAGTTATTCACTGAACAATTCTTAATGAATTTACATACCAGGCACTTTGAAAACTACAGGGCTGGGCAGGGTGGCTCACACCTAAAATCCCAGCACTTTAGGAAGCCAAGGTGGGAGGATTGCTTGAGGCCAGGAGATCAACACCAGCCTGGGCAACAAAGTGAAAACTTGACTTTAATAACTTTTTTTTTGAGATGGAGTCTCTCTCTGTCACCCAGATTGAAGTTCAGTGGCGCAATCTCGGCTTACTGCAACCTCTGCTTCCCAGGTTCAAGTGATTCTCGTGCCTCAGGCTCCGGAGTAGCTGAGACTAAAGGCACCCACCACCACCCCTGGCTAATTTTTGTAGTTTTAGTAGAGACTGGGTTTCACCATATTGGCCAGGCTGGTCTTGAACTCCTAACCTTGCGATCTGCCCACCTCGGCCTCCAAAATTGCTGGGATTACAGGTGTGAGCCACTGCACCTGGCCCTAATAAAAAGTTTTAAAAATTAGCCCAGTGTGGTGTAATGTGTTCATACCACTACTAGAAGGTGAATTCTAGAAGGTACTGAAAGGAATTCATCTTCTAGTAGGGGTATGAAATGATATAATAAACACAAGTAGAATGTGATGTGTTTTATGATGGATGTATGGACAACAGACAATTAATGCAAAGAGGAAGATTTGTGTTTGCATATATGTGTCTGTGCAGGTATGGGGAGTTACTGGCAGGGAGATGGATGGTGGGGCATGGAAAACCTGTCTTCCCAGACAATGTATGGCAGAACTGATTACTGAAAGGCAAGTAGAGTTCAAGTTAAGAATCTGGTGAAAGCTACTTTAGGTGGAAAAAACAACATATGCAAATAAATGTAGGTGAGTTAGAGCATAAAAAGGAATGCCGAAGAAACTGAAAAGGATTCAACATAGCTAGAAAATTCTGCTCTTGTGAAGGCAACAAAGTAGGCTACAAACAGCCTTAGTGGAGACAAGATAGTCCACGAAAACAATCCACGGAGGCTGGGCCAGCGGCTCACACCTATCATCCTGAACTTTGAGAGGCCGAGGCAGGTGGATCACCTGAGGTCAGGAGTTCAACACACCAGCCTGGCCAACATGATAAAACCCCATGTCTACTAAAAACACAAAAAATTAGCCTGGCATGGTGGCACACACCTGTAGTCCCAGCTACTCAGGAGGCTGAGGCATGAGAATCACTTGAACCCAGGAGGCGGAGGTTGCAGTGAGCCGAGGTCGCACCACTGTACTCCAGCATGGGCGACAGAGTGAGACTCTGTCTCAAAACAAAACAATACAAATCAACAATGAGAAAACAATGAGGAGTCACCTGCAAGCAAATTTTAAAGTCAGGTTACCTTGGGGCAGATACTTACATATGATGAATTCAGAAGATTTGATGGCATAGGAGTAGAAGAGAAACCTGAGACTCTCATATTAAGCCAATACTTTCTAAGGGGACTAGAGTGGTTCTAGATCAGTAGCGTCTTAGAGCGCAAGGAAGACAGATATGACTATTCTCTAGAGGAAACTGTGCCAATTTATGCCATTAGGATTGTTATAGATGAAGTTCAGCTTACTATGAGAACTCAAAATACTTGTGATGGTAAACACATAGAGAAAAAAAATCAGGAAATTTGATACAAACAACTGGAAAAATATTATAATGATCAGATGCAGAATATAAATATTTGATAATTTAAATCTTTTACAATAAAATCACCTGAGGTAAGGAGTTTGAGACCAGCCTGGCCAACATGGTGAAACCCTGTCTTTACTGAAAAAAACAAAAATTAGCCGGGTGTGGTGGTGGGTGCCTATAATCTCAGCTACTCGGGAGGCTGAGGTAGGGAGGATTACTTGAACCTGGGAGTCAGAGGTTGCAGTGAGCCAAGATTGCACCACTGCACTCCTGCCTGGGTGACAAGAGAGAAACTATCTCATACACACACAAACACATACACAAAAGAAAATCCGTGGACAATAATATATTATGGATTGATATAAACCATAAAATATTTTTCTTTATTTGTACATATACATGAATTATGACTGCCCAATAGGATAGTTATACAATTTGCAGTACGTTCTGCCCTAGGTAAATTATTTCAAAATAGACACAGTGACAGAGATTTACAGATATCAACACATGGCTTTGCAACTGGTGAGTCTTAGACACCAAACATGTCTTAGTCAGCCCCCCTCAGTGAAAGGACGCCCAGTGCAATGTATGTATTAAACATAAAGCAGGATAAAGGGATACTCCGTTACAAGTCAGGAATTTGGTTCCAGACTGCAATACATTCTCCAATGAGCTATACAATAGCATACAAATAGTCCTTTCATCTAGAATAGAAGTAGGAGAAACAAGAACAAGTTTCTCTAAAAATTTACAGCAGAGCTTCTATAATCCTCCACTTTGTCTATTTGTTTATTTAAAAAATTTTAAAAAGAGAGATGGGGTCTCACTATATTGCCCAGGCTGGCCTCAAGCTTCTGAGCTCAAGCAATCTTCCTGCCTTGGCCTCCTGAAGTGTTGGGATTGTAGGCACGAACAAACCACGCTTGGCCAATCCAACACTTCCTAATGTGAGGACTGCTCCTAGACCTGCCCTCAGCATCTCAACAGCTGGCAAAAATCTGAGGTGAGCTTACAGATAGCACAGTTACCTCTCCAGGGAGAATAGCCTTACTGTTTCCCTACGGCAAGTAAAAGGAAAGGGAGAGACAGCTAAGGATTCTCCCCATAGGGAGCAAATCCAGGGTGACATGCTTACTACTTAAATCTCCTGAGAGGTCAAGAGACAATCTAAGACAGGAACCCCACTACTGGAACCACCGTACCTTGTAGGATGGATCACAGCAGCCCTGCTCCTCCTTGAGCTGAATGGAGAAAGCTGGAATGGGGTGGTGGCGGGCGTTAGGAAAGGGGAGGCAAAGGGAGGCTTATGCTTCTCCTAGAGACGGGCCTTGTAACAGTGAAAGGGATACTGAGTTCTGCATCTGCATTAGGTAAGCAAATATGAAGTATATAATAAACTCTTGGTGACTTGATTCAATTCACTAGATATGTCTTATTAACTAATATGTTCAATACATCGTATTAGACACTATGAGTATAAAAAGGTAAATAAGCAGATGCCCAAAGACTCTTAAAATCTCATGAGGGAAAAAGACAAATAAATACAACAGTATGAAGTGGGAGTTGGGGGTAGGATGGGGGGGTGAAGCTTTTAGGATAGAGGAAATAAACGAAGCACGGAGGGCACTATCTAACCTGGGCTTTAACGAACGGGTCAGATGCCATTAGACAGAAATGGGAATCGAGGATGAGGAGGTAAGTAAGGGATCCATATGAATAGATGTTCAGAGGTAAAAGACTGGAAAACATATGTGGGCTCTTGTAAGTATGTAGCCTAGTTGCCTGGAAAATAGAATGCTGTTGCCAGGGTGCTTACGTTGTGTATCAGAACAGGTTAAGTTTCAGCAGTTTTATCTTGTCTAACTTAACATCTCTGTGAAGGATGTTGGAACTCTATGCAACTGAGAATATTAGCCCACTTGCAGATAGTTCTGTCACACCTATAACCACTGTTGGGGTGCTACACGGGCTCTCTCCTTGAGAGGCTGACGGCCACAGCATTACAAAGGCTGACAAAGACTGGGGATCAAGGCGGCGGCCCGTTACCACATTCCTCTCTGTAAACTCTGTTGCTGAATTACACGCCTTATGATCCTTTGATGCCTTTGATACCAGGCAAGTCGGACACTTTCCACCTTCTATTGGAAGAGATTTTGTATCTGTGAATTATAAAATAAATACAGGACTCAAACAATAGGTGACTACTGATGCATTCACTTTTTCAGGTGGGAAAAGAGAAACACATACTTTTTCTTATTCTCAAAGTAGGTATAAAATTATTTACTTTTCAAGTTTCAAAACCTCCTATCCTATATAGACTAGAAAATATAATAACAAAATAGCAAATAAGGTCTTATGAATTTTATTATTTCAATATTTGAGTAATTGAACTTCATATGTTCAGGTAGTAGTTAACTTCTAACTACCTTAAGAGTGACTGTAAGATGTTATTTCTTTAGCATGCACTACTGAGGTAATAAATGAAAAAGAATCTCTTAGAAAATCAATAGCTTTATCTTTTAAATTACATAAAGTAGGAATTATGTCAATTGTTTTTTCTCTTCTTATAGCAGAATTTTAGCCCATTCTCAAAAGATCACAAGCTTCATTAATAAAGATGTTAGTCTATGAGCAGCCTCCTCCTTCCAATCATAGCAACATTGGAAGGACAGGAACTCCTAAATAGGGATATAGGAGTGACTGCTAGGGGTCACCCCAGAGTGTCTGCTTAAAAAGTCTATCTAAAATACTTGCCACAAAAGGGGCAAGGCGTAAGAGCTTTGTAACGTTCAAACAGAACAATTATTTAAATAGGGAAAAAGAAAAAAGGAATAGAAAACTTCCACTGTAGACTAATTAAGGGAAGGGATTCTGTACTCTGGTCTACAAAACTTGATTTGACAAGCAAAGACACCTATGTTTAAAAGTTGGGAAAGAGTTGATGAAAGAATGTAAAGAGAAAATATGGATAAATGATATTGATTGAATCTAATGAATGAATCCACAAACAGCAAATGCTCATGTTATAAAAGTACACCTGCTCAAAAATTAATATTAACTCTAATATTTTAACCATTATTATAATATAGAAAATGGTAAATTTAGGCTGGGTTCTGTGGCTCACACCTGTAATCCCAGCACTTTGAGAGGCTGAGGCTGGTGGATCCCTTGAGGTCAGGAGTTCGAGATCAGCCTGGCCAACATGACAAAATTCTATCTCTACTAAAAATATAAAAAAATAGCCAAGTGTGGCGGCACGGGCTTGTAATCCCAGCTACGCAGGAGGCTAAGGCAGGAGAATCACTTGAACCCAGGAGGCAAAGGCTGCAGTGAGCCAAGATCACACCACTGTACTCCAGTCTGGGCAACAGAGTGAGACCCTGTCTCAAAAAAAAAAAAAAAAAAGAAAGAAAGAAAGAAATGTTTTGAGGGCTGAGGGGCTGAGTTATAACCAGTTCATGCCTGATCTCATCAGATGACCTGGTTTTCATAAACTAAAAAACTAATCACAGGCTTTTTTAAGGCAAAGCATTTTGAAAGAACATGTATTTGGAAATATACAAATTATTTGGAAACAATATTTGAAATAGGATGAGACATGTTTTACACTTGTAGTAAGTATAATTATTAATGAATAGTTTTGTCCCTTCTAAAAAAACAAACCATGTTATGGCTATAAGATGTTGATTATTTGTCCTTTATTATATAGAATAGTCTGAGTTTTGGAAAAAGTTCAGCAAATAAATAGTCTATTTTTCATTACCTTCAATATGAAAAGTAAAAAGTATCTGTACTTTATGTATTAATTACCTAAATGTCAAGGTAAACCTAATATATAGCTCATTAATACAAACAGAAAGATTTCAAAACATAGCTTAGATTAGTGGAGTTTTTGAAGAGATATTAATAAAATGAGCAACAATCTGGAAGAGAAATTAGACAGTCTCCCTTTATGGTTGAGGACAAACCATAGCTATAAGAGCTTAATACACACAGTATTTTATACTTAGAGTGACTTCATAGCACAAATTTAAAACTCATGAACTATTTAGGCGGCAATATCTACACCCCCAGGGTGGAGACAGAAATGTAATGTTTAAATACAAAGAATGCAAGGGACAAGACTATATGTTCAACTAAACAGTAAGCTTATATTGCAAGCTTCTAAATTTAACTGGAAAGATATTTTTCCCTTTTCCTTACATTTTCCTTAGCTTAAGAAGAGTACATTTCCCTGGATTTATTATTATTATTAACGATGTCAAATCATCTTGGCTCAGTAATTTCATTACATCTATGTAACAAATTTCTGATACATATTTTGCAGAGTTCACTGTATTTTCCTCTGACTGTTGAAAAATGTTTTTAAAAATCTTCTGCTAAAAGATACTAAAGTTAAAGGCATCAGCTAAATAGCATTCACATAGGCTCTTCTTTTAGAAAGAAACATTCCACTTACATGGAATGTTTTAAACTAACAAAGTTTCAAGAATGGCTAAAAATGATGAACTCAGATATTTTAAGGACTTATATAAATCACTAAAAGAACATTAACTTCTCACACCTGTAATCTTAGCACTTTGGGAGGCCAAGGTGGGTGGATCACTTGAGCCCAGGAGTTTGAGACCAGCTTGGGCAACATGGTGAAACCCCATCTCTACAAAAAGTACAAAAATTAGCTGTGCGTGGTGCGGGGAAGGTATAGTCCCAGCTACTAGGGAGGCTGAGGTGGGAGGATCATCTGAGCCTGGAGGTCAAAGCTGCGGTGATCAATGATCATGTCACTCCAGCCTGGGTGACAGAGTGAGACCCTTTCTAAAAAAAACCACAAAAACAAAAACATATACTTAAGGAGGAAAATAACTTGGCTAAGGTGGCAATAAATACATCTAATTATACCCAGAGCAGTGTGTTACAAACTATGGTCTGGGGATGAGATGAAGGGACTCATGGCCAACTAGGCCATTTGCTCCATGAGGTCAATAGACCTTTGTTACTGGCCACGGTGGTTCATGCCTGTAATCCCACCACTTTGGGAGGCTAAGGTGGGTGGATCACCTAAGGTCAGGAGTGTGAGACCAGTTTGGCCAACATGGTAAAACCCTGTCTCTACTAAAAATGCAAAAATTAGCCAGGTGCGGTGGTGTGTATCTGTAGCCCCAGCTACTTGGGGGGCTGAAGCAGGAGAATCACTTGAACCCAGGAGACGGGTATTGCAGTGAGCCGAGATAGCACCACTGCACTCCACCCTCCAGAGTGAGACTCTGCCTCAAAAAAAGAAAAAAGACTTTTGCCTGTCTTGTTCACTGCTATGTTCTCAATGCCTAAGTAGTACCTGGCATATAGTCAGCATGCAATAATATTTGCTGAGTGAATACGTTTGCAAAATGCTATATACTGTATTATATTTCCCCTCTTTGATGTTCACGTCAAATAAAAGTATATTTAAGACTGATAAGCCCTGTGCCAAAAATCCATTTAAGTGTTTTCAATGTAATTTTTCCCCAAATCTATTTGAAAGAAACTCATTAACATTAGTTTTAAGACTAGTTTTTTAAGAGTTTAGAAAATCACGTTTATAGTAAAAATGACAAAAGAAAACATAGGCCTATTACTGAGACTTCTAGTGTAGTATTAATAAACATCAAAGAGAAATCATAATTTACCTAATTTTTTTGGCTTGACTTGTTTTTAGTGAGAATGATTTTTGTGATCTGATATATTAGGCTAAAACGAACAAAACCTGGCTCAAGTTCAAGAGTCAGAATTCAATACGTAAGAAACCTCTGAGCACTTACTGTTTGTCAACTATTGTGCTAAGTGTAGCGCATAAGTCAGGGGCTCTGTTGTTGAGAAGCTTATCACCCAGAACGAGGCACTCTTATTTTTCTGTTGAAGGGCCAGGCAGGTAACATAAATGAGTCAGATGTAAACTGATGAGTCCAAGTTTTGATCAACTGTTGCCATGTCAGACTGTGAGCCTGCTCCTTCTAGATCTCCTCATTTTTGCCATAAGCGGAAAAATTTGGAGTTTTAAATAATTTAATTACCATTCTTAATTAATTTTCAATTTATCTAATTTTTAGAATATTGTGGGATCCAAATACAACACCCTCGGAGGCTGTATGCAGATCATAAGCTACTAGTTTGCAATCTCTGGTTTAGAATTTTAAAGTGAGTATCTAGCTCTGTCAATGATTTTAAGATCCCTGACAAGATAAATCATATCTTAAATAACTGTTCAAGCTTTTGTTTGAGATCACCAAATCACTATTAGTTATTAAGAAATTGTGACTGTACCAAAGACGTTAACGAAATGATTTTTAACAGAAGACTATAGATTCTACAATATATAGAGGGCTTAATGTGAGGTTAATATCCAAAGAAAATACAGGAGAAGTAACAACTAGGTGATAGTTACAGGGGAAAGTAAAATCTACTAATGAATGACTTCCCGACAGCCAAATCCTAGATATCGTTTTTAGTTTTCACTGGATTTGAACTCTGCATCAAGCTGTTCATCCACTCTTTGTAGCCAACCCTCTTTAACTTGCATAATCGCTCCTGGTTCTCTTTCTTGCTGTCTCTGTTTCTTGACTGACTCATTATTATCTGCCAATATCTTAAATTAACGACTCTTAACAAGAACTGTGCATTCAAATCACCTGGGCATATTTTGCAAATATTTATGCCTACTGAACCAAACTATCTGTGATTGAGATGTAGGAATTCATATGCATGTAATTTTAAACCTCAAGGTGATGCAGTTAAGCAACGCTGACTAAAAACCACTGCCCTAACGTTAAAGCAATTCCTAGAAATCTGTGATCTTCTCTCTATATAGTTTCTCCTGGGGGATTAGTCCATCACCAAGGTTTTAACTATCACCTCTCAACTGATGATTTCTAAATCTTTCTCTCAATACACAATATCATTCTTTAACTGAAGAACAGTATTTTAAAATGTTCACTAGGGATATTTACCTTGATACACTAGAGGAACCTCAAATAGAGCTGCCTCCAAGTTAAACTCATACCCAAATCCTCCATGCTATCAAACTTGCAACGCTTCTTACATATTTTTTCTTAGGTAAGTCAGAACATCACCCTCTAGCCAAATCACCTAAGTCAGAAGCCATCAAGTCAGAGCATAAGAGGACCTTCCTGCCACTGCTCTTCTCAATCTGAGAAGATTCTTGCTTGTGGCTCTACTCTCACAAGAAAACTGTATTTGATACAATGTGGCACACCCTCCCCTAGACCACAGTTGTGGTCTAATAGGATGGTAATTTAACACATCCTTTAATTTAACCCTTATTTATTGTCTATTGTGTTCCAAGTCTACGGCTTATGTGAGCCAATTTGGTAACATAAATTGAGCTAAACAGATTCTCTCTCAGAAATTTGCACTGAAAAACAAAAGTAGCTGTGGGTTCTATAGATGGAAGGTTATGTTGAATTAGGGTTGGATGGTAACTAAGTGAAAGCTAAAGATTGATGGGAAAGAAAATTTATGATTTAGGAATCATCAGATAAGCTAGTCAGTAGAAAGAAGCAGCACACGTGCAGAGGAAACCAGGGATGCCACTGAAAGAAGAACATCATGTCCCTACAGCCCCCTTCTTGTCTTAGTCCACTTTTCTTTTAGGTCTTTATATCTCTATAAAATTCCTTAATGTATCTTTTAAACATCACCTTAGTTTCTTGAGTTTCCGTGAATGGATCTTTTTTCTTTGTGAGTAAGAAAGCTCTGAGATAGTGATCCTAAATTCATCTGTGCCTCTGACCACACTAACCAAACTATACCAGGCTAGCCCCTAAATCTGATTTAGGGTTTATAGCAAACTTCTCCAACCCATGGTCTGCGAGCCACATGCAGTCCAACACAAATTTGTAAACTTTCTTCAAACATTATAAAATTATCTGTTGTGGCTTATTTTTCAAGTTCATTAGCTATCATTAGTGTATTTTATGCGTAGCCCAAGACAATTCTTTTTCCAATGTGGCCCAGGGAAGCCAAAAATTTAGACACTCCCAGTTACAGGATCCTATCTACAAAGCAGTTTGTCAACCTTTGTCTACCCTCCATGACTAACGTCTCAGTTCTATGGCAAGTCCTCTTTATCTCTGACTGGGACTGTGGCAATCGTCCTCTAACTGGACTGTGGCCCCAGTGACTGTGGCCTCTATTCCCATTGACTCCCATTTCTAAACCATCTCCATGGCTAACAGGGTGATACCTGCAAGCTATCTGATCTTTCACTCAGGGCCTAAAACTGGTTTTATGAATGTCTCTATGGCATAAAAGTCCAAATAGTAAAAGTGTCTTTTTAATGACTTGTCTGATTGTATATACTAAAAGTACATATTCTGAAGCATATCACTAAAAGTATTCCAAATTATCAAATTATATAGATTTTTTAAAATCTTAAACTTCTTTAGACACAGGTGTCTGTAAGAACAGAATTCTAGTATTCTGTGGTCATTTACTTAAGAAACATTTTGGTTTTTCTTTCAGAGAAACAGTGGACAAAAAGAGAGCATAGTTCTCACTATACAGCCAAAGTAATAAAGGGCTCTTTTGTAGACAAATTCTAGAACTTCTTAATTATACACAGGCTTATTATCTACATCCCCAGTGTTATAAAGTACCAGAACTTCATTAGAAAAATTAAGCTGGAAAAATGAAGGCAGCACTTTGTAAATTTCCACTGGAAATTAGCTGGGAGAGGCAGAGGAATACTGGATCAAAAGAGGGTAATCATGCTTAACTGTGCCCTAGAGCACACGCATGTATAATACGATTTGCACAGTAACTACCTCTCCTATTACTGCTTGTTTGGAGTATTCTGTGTTAATGGGGTTAGCTAATTTAGTATTTTAACTTAAAAAGACTCTGCTGATTAATAAATGTTGCACACTGTGCTAGTAATTAAAATAAATGGAAGAGTTACAAATAAAAGTTGAATTGTTAAGAAAACATTATCTGAAATATATGATAATCTCTATTTATCATAATACAATAACAGTTCAGAAAATATGCAAATTGTAAAGGTCTAAAGTGTCTGAAGAAACCACACTAGTCAGAAAAGTTTTGAGATATGTTAAATGTTCTTTTTACTATTCTTTAAAGATAAATAGAACCAATGCTCATCTATATATAGCACATTTTAAAATGTCCTTTCTAAAAACTGTTATTTGGATCTTGTTTCTTAACCTTTCCTACATTTTTCTTATAGTAAAGACCACAAAATGATACTTATACTTAATTAGAAAAAAATACTTAAAGTTTTAAAAGTGAGTAATTTACTCACTGTTTACTGATATTTACTGCAATGGTTCCCCTTTTTTAGGGGCCTATGGACACCAAGCACAGAAATAAAGGAAACTCCTGAGTCCCTTTCAAGGGAAATCCAAGCACCCAGTTAGCCCCAGAAATAAATAAGTAAGTTGTTCCACAGCTATTTGCTTTTTCTATAGAAACTAAATATAACATCTTACCATAGGTCCCTGAGTTACCTTACCTGGGCTCAGACTCACTGAATGGATCTGCTGACATCTAGACCCCAGATAAGGGAGAAGTGAAGACTAAACTTTCACTATCACCCTTTATTGTAAGTTCCTTTGTAAAGGGCTTGGGGGAAGTCATTCCCTCTAACTGGTTAACATTTTTCTATTGACCCCCAATTTTTTTTTTTTTAAATGTTGAGATGGGAAGACAACAAGCTACCTTGCTAGGTTAGACTTTGGTGTGTAGATTAATTATAATCCTGAGCTAAATTTGAGGGAACTCCTTAAATCCCTAAGGATTCAAGAATCTTATACAGGTTTAAGGTATAGACATTGAGGATTTAAAAAATATACCAGTGACTAGAGTTTTCTTATAAAGAGGAGTTCATGATTAAAGCATATTGTAGCTACATTTTAAACTTATATAGGCTTTCATTTAAGAAACTGTGAATAGACAGCTCAATAGCTGCCTCTACATCTTTTAAAAAAATAAAAAGTGTTAATTTACTGATAGTTATTCAGAGTAGGTGAAATGAGAGACATCCCATAAACATTTAGCAGCATAGTAGAACGTCACCCAGGCTGGAGTGCAGTGGTGCGATCTTGGCTCACTGCCACTTCTGCCTCTCAGGTTCAAGCGATTCTTGTGCCTCAGCCTCTGGAGTAGCTGGGACTACAGGTGCCCACCACCACACCTGGCTATTTTTTTTGTATTTTTAGTAGAGACGGCCTTCCCCAGGTTGGCCAGGCTGGTCTCAAACTCGTGGTTCTCAAGTGATCCGCCCGGCTCAGCCTCCCTAAGTGCTGGGATTAGAGGCGTCAGCCACTGCACCCAGCCATGACCCCAGATTTTTAAACAGAGCTTCCCTTTCTTAGCCAATTGTCAATCAAAAGACCTTTAAATCTACCTACCATCTGTAAGCTCCTGCTTCAAGATATCCCACTCTTATAGGCCAAAACCAATGTGTGACCTCCATGTACTGATTTATGATTTTGCCTGTAGCTTCTGCTTTCCGAAATTTACTCCCGCCTTTAAAAACTCTTACCTGCAGGCCATAGGGGAGGTGGGGTCTTAAGCATGAGCTTCCTTGAATCTTCTTGCTTGGTGCCCTGCAATAAACACCTTCCTTTTGTCACTGCAAAAACCTCAGTCTGGATATCTGAGTTCTACTGTGGTGAGTGAATGGACCCCATTTTGGTTTTGCAATATTACCAAATCCAGTATTTACCAAGGCCCCTATCTAAGCTAGGTTGCAAATTTGAGAGAAATGAAGGCACATTAGATTCATAGCTATTAGTTCCAGCAAGTGGAGGAGCTCAAGAAATAGAGTTATTAGTTCTGCTATGCTACTAAATGTTTATGGGATGTCTCTCATTTCACCTACTCTGAATACCTATCGGTAAATTAATACTTTTTATTTTTCTAAAAGATGTAGAGACAGCTATCGAGCTCTATACACAATTTCTTAAATGAAAGCCTATATAAGTTTAAAATATAGCTACAGTATGCTTTAATCATGAACTCCTCTTCATAGGAAAACTCTAGTCACTGGTATATTTTTAAATTCTCAATGTCTATACCTTAAACCTGTAGAAGACTCTTGAATCCTTAGGGATTTAAGGAGTTTCCTCAAATTTAGCTCAGGATTATAATTAATCTAAACACCAAAGTCTCACCTAGCAAGGTAGCTTCTTGATTTGAAAACCTTTTAGAAGAACACTTGCATTTATTTTCTTTTGCTGTTATAACAAATCACCACAAAATTTGTGGCTTCAACAATATTATTAACCTATCATTCTTGAGGTCAGAAGTCCAAAATAGGTTTTACTGGGCTAAAATCAAGGTGTTGGCAGGACTGCATTCCTTCTAGGGGATCTAGAAGAAAACCCATTTCCTTGCCTTTTATGACTTCTGAAGAAGGGCCTGCATTCCTTGACATGGCCCTCATGCCCAACCTTCAAAGCTGGCAAAGGTAAACCGAACCCTCTTCACATTGCATCACTCTAACCTCCTTTCATGGAGTCCAATCTCTTTCTGCCTCTCTCTTTCACTTTTAAGGACCTTTGCCATTACAAAACTGGCCCCATTCTGATAATCCAGGATAATCTCCCCATCTAAAAGTCCCTAATTTAATCGAATCTGCAAAGACCTTTTTATTATATAGGGTAACATTCACAGGTTCCTAGGATTAGGACATGTGGATTCTTTGGCAGGGCAATAGGGATCAGGGAGGCATTATTATGCCTAACAGAAAACTCATTGAAACTAGTTGGTTCTCATTTCTATTATAATATCCTAAATCCACTGTACTTTGCATATAATTATAGTCTCCTGTATTAAGCCAGAATGTTTACAATTAACAGAAGATATTAATGTACATGTCTTCACACCTCTCATAAGACCTTAGTGAAGCCTATATTATAGCCTATATCATATGATTTATGATTGTCCACTCCATTCCATTTCTGCTGTCTTGATGGGTAAATTAAACATTGACTTTGGTAGCTCTGGTACCATTATGGCCTCCCTTTTCCTCTACCTGTTATTAATAATCACTTTTTTCTCCATTTTATCTAAGCAACTTTCATGGTTTCATTTCATATTTGGAAATATTCCTTGAAATGGTCCTCTCTGAAATTTTAAACCCCAAATTTTCTGATTGCCATATCGCATAAATAAGAAGGATATATAAGATTCTGTCATATTTTAATAAAGAAATAATAAATATACATATAATTGCATATGTAACCAAAAATTCTTGGATAGATACAAAAATTCTTTAGATTTTGAAATGGATTTGAGGAGATTCATAAATCAAAGGAAGTAGAAAATTTCTAACGGAAACAAGAGAGAGCCAGGGACAAAAAGAAAAATGAAAACAGCTCAGTATCTCTGTAGCAGAGTTCTTTATGGAATATGACAAAGATTAGCTAAAGAAATCAGCTTGAATCAGATCCTGAAGAAACTGTGTTTTGCAATAAGAAATTAAACTTTACCCTAGAGGCAACAAAAAGCCATTGAAAGGCATTTTAGCTGAATAATAATAGCATAATCGAATCACTTTAGTGTGGTGTGGTAAAATACAGTGAGTGGGAGTAAGACTAGGTAGACTAGGTTGAAAGCATTTTACGGCAATTAAAATTAAGGAATTTTAAGGGGCCTAAATTAAGACAGTAATAGTGTAAAGGGGAAGGGAGGCTGAATTTGAGAAACACTTAAGGACTTGAGGACTTGACAGGATGTGGATGATGCTGGAGGAGAAAGTAACTCACAAATCTCTAGCTTGTGCAGATAGTTGGTGGTGCAATTCACACTCCACAAAAGAAGCAGGAAAATGTGTTATACATTGCATTTAGGACATTGGGTGGAGATACAAACAAAGATGGCAATTGAAAATGTAAATCTGAAATGTAGGATCAAGATTGTAGAGATTTAGAATGGAAATCATTGGCATAGAGGTGGTAAAGTCTGTCACACAGAAGCAACCATTCAAAGATTATACAGAGGAAGAAGAAGAAAGAGATCAAATCCTTCTATCATTTTAGTTCTAACCCATTACCTATTACCAAAATTACTGCAATATTTTTCCTAATGAGTTTTATTGCATCTAGCATATTCTTCTCAAATACATTTGTCTTGCAATCAAATTTATATTATTTTTATACCATCCACTTTCTCTCAAAAACTATCAATAATTTTCCACTGCCTAGAGGATAAACCACCAACTCCTTGGTCTTGAACTTTTTTGCAATTTTTCTTTCTCTCGCCCTCTTACATAAACTTTAGCCTGTCAAATTTGCCTTTGTTCCATCAACTTTTCCTACCATGGTTTTTCTTTTCATATCATCAACCTACTTTTGGCTACTTTCTGTTTTTTTCTCTATCAAAATCTCAACCATCTTTTGTAGGATCCAACTCAGTTTTTTGTCTGTCAAAAATGCTTTCCTAGATCATCGGAGACCAGAGAAAACTTGACATTTTAAAAATATATACATTGTCTCTTACACACACTTGACCATTTATCAAGTACTTGGTAAATCTTGCTAAAAATTTTGTTAGGTTTTATGGTTTGGTTTCAAGCTATGTAAGTTACATGAGGGTAGAGGCTTTGTCTAATTTATTCACTGTTATGTTTCTAGAGCTTGGAACTATTCCTGACATGTAAACATCTATTGAGTCAATAAATAATCCTTTTTATTTCTCACAATATTTAGATGAGATGAGACCTTCCCAAATAAGGGTGGCTTTATAATTATTTATTAATTGCTTATTTAGCTTTTTGGCTTCATAAGGATAGGTATGTAAGTGAGGAAAATAGTTTTCTCTGAGATGGCATGAGAAAATTGAATGAGTTCCCTTAAAAACAAGAATAAATAAAACTTTAAAATGACTTCCAAAAAGCTTCTGTAATCTATCTTCTATGTCTGTATTATTATTGTCCTATTTCTTACATTTATTTTAAAGAATTGTAACTAACAGCTATAACCTACCAGCCTGTGATTATTAAGATGCATTTTGTCATTCCTAACAGTTAACTAAAAACTTAATGTTATGAATTGCGTTCTCTCAAAATTTATATGTTGAATTCCTAACACCCAGTACCTCAACATGTTACCTTATTTTGAAATAGAGTCTGATATAGTTTGACTCTGTGTTTGCACCCAAATCTCATGTTGAGTTATGATTCTAATTGTTGGTGGAGGGATCTGGTGGGAAGTGATTGGATCATCAGGGTGGATTTTTGCCTTGCTGTTCTTAAGACAGTGAGTGAGTTCTCGTAAGATTTGGATGATTAAAAGTGTGGCACTTCCCTCTTTGCTCTCTGTCTCCTGCCACCATGTGAAGATGCGCTTGCTTCCTCTTTGCCCTTCCGTCATGATTGTAAGTTTCCTGAGGCCTCCCAGCCATGCTTCCTGTACAGTGTTTGGGACTGTGAGTCAATTAAACTGCTTTTCTTCATAAATTACCCAGTCTCAGGAAGTTCTTTATAGCAGTGTGAGAACGGACCAATACAGGGTCACTGTAGATGTAACACATGCAGATGAGGTCACACTGGAGTAGGGTAAGTCCCTACTCTAATATGTATGATGTCCTTATAGCAAAGAAAAATTTGGACACAGACAGAGATACAGGGAGAACACCATGTGAGGAAGGCAGAGATCAGAGGAATGCTTCTAGAAATGAGGAACATAAAGCCTGATAGCAAACCACCAGAAGTTAAGGTAGAGGCATGAACAGATTCTTACAGAGAAGGAACCAGGCCTGCTGCACCTCCCTCTTGGATTTCTAGCCTCCGGAATTGTGATACAGTACATTTCTGTTTCTTAAGCCATCTGTTTCTGGTACTTTGCTACAGAAGCCCTAGCAAACTAATACGCTTAGAAAATTTGTCTTTTAGATACATAAAGAGAAGCCTTTAATGAAGTTAGGATGCTGTGGTGTAGCTCTGCTCATTGTCCTCCTCAACGTCTGGTTCTCCAGGCTCGGGGATAAACTATTTTTGGAATCTGTGATTTCTTACAACTTCTTTGATGTCTTACATGCAGAATCACATTTGTGGTAATACAAAGCATGTTAATAATTCTCTTTTATTAAGACCCTACTATGTTCCTGACACTTTTTATTCATTTTCTCTTTCAATCCTCCTTACAACCTTTTAAGGTAACATTTCTGCTTCATCTTACAGACAGGAAAATAGTTTCAGGTAGGCTAAATTACTCACCTAAGATTATACTGCTGTTTAATGGAGCTAAGATTTCAGTTCATATAGATCTAGTTCCAAAGTTCATACTAGTTCTACTGTAATACACTGCAATTTTCATGATGATATGAAAACAAAAGAGCTAAATGCATTAAACTCTCAGATATAATGCTACCCTTTGAGTCCTTGAAATTAGAAATAAAGCTCTACCTTCCTAGGTCTAGATAGCAGGTTCCTGATATACTACTTTTAATTCCTTATAGGTAAAGTTGGTTTTGTGGTAAAAGGACCCTCTGCATTAACAAACCGTGCATCTTTGTGAGAGGAGTATCCGTCATGGAATTCTTATCTGCAAAAATATAAAATCTACATTTCTAGTATTTCTTTTGCCGCACAAGATACAATAATGCATTATCCAGTATACAAAAACCAAAATGGTTTCAGAAGAAGCTATGAAAAAAATCAGTGTTTCAACTCTAGTAATGGAATTATTCTTAGGCAAAAGACCAATTACTTAGCCTCATTGCAAAAAATATAATAGCTTTGAACCTATAAGAAATTATTTTTAGCATTTCCAACTTGGTTTGTTTCTGATTGGTTGATAATCTTAGAAAGACTTGGCAATCTCTGAAAGCTTTAGGGCAAAGAGTCATCAGCAATACTGTGGAAGTTGAAGATATGTACAAGTATTCCACGGAAAATATAAATTGAGCAACTTCAACTTTCTTTGGCGATAACACTGATAGCTGATCGTTCTAGGCTTACCAAGGCAAATAGTAAGAAATGATATCTCAGTATGTTTAATATATAATATCTGTAGAAAACCAATCAGATAATCAATAATTACCTCAATTATTTGAGCAATTAGTCTTGTTATTTTGTAAACTTTTGCATCATTGGAAATAGAAAAATAATTCTAAGTAATATAACTCTTTAGATAATCACCACTAAATTTTATATTTTGCTTGACTAGGTCTGAGAAGCTTTAATCTTCTACAATATGTGTGGTAAAATGAATCTACCTCCTCAAAACTAATTGGAAAATAAAGTTCCTTATTTTCTTACTCATCATATATTGGGTTAACCCAATCAGTTATTGAAAGAATCTGCCAAACACTCCATAGCTAATTATTTCACTTCAAGTAATTGCCACAAAATGAAAAACTTTATAAAAATTACTTGAGATGCCAGCCAATTTTCTCTTTGATATGTTTGTGTAAAATTTTTACTTTTCAAGTCTCTTTGGAAACATATAATTAAAATAAAGCATATTATGTATATATATAACTATATATATCTATCTATCTTCTGTTAAAATAATCTGAAATCCACTGCAAGGGATAAGAGGTAATTCTAATTTCTCTATATATCAAAACACACTTTAAAAATATTTTATAATTATTATATAAATTATTATTGTAACATAATTAGCACATATAATAAATAATAATTATAATTTTATTTGTTGTATTTTGTATTACATAATAATTTATATTATACCAATATTATCATTATAATAATTAGCAGTATAATAATGTCATAATGTCTTAGTTAGAATATAAATAATATTACAAATATAAGAAACATTGCAAAGATAATTATGAGATATTATAGAATAATGACATAATAAAAATAAAGCCATTTTAGATTTAAAATGGTCTATTTACAAATTACATATGACTCTATTGATGACAAAGTGTCTTAAGAGAGAGAAGGTGCCTGAAAGAAAGATGTATGAATTGACAACCAAATCAATGGATGCTAATAAAATAATTTTAAATTACATATGATATTAAATCATTCTTCATATTTTTCAGTCATCTTCCTCAGTCATAAAGAAACTAACCTCTTTCAATATACCTGATTTATTAAAACTACAATGTTATGTCAATATATCAAAATGATATTTAGTCCACGTTAAGAAAAATGTTTCTGTTTTATTGGATCTTATGGATCTTATTTTAGGAGTATCATAAATATGTATGCTTTCAATATAGATAATTAAGAAAATATCTTCACAGATTATAAATAGATAGGAGTCATTTATCCTCAAAATATCAATCTTTTTTTGTCTTTTGAGTTGTCAAAAGAATTTTTGCCATCAATACTGACCTCATTTAAATTATTTGCATGTTGAAAAATTATTGCTTAGAAACAGGTCAAGGGTGGCTTTTTTTTCTCACAAATAAAAGATTTTTTACAATATTAGGAAATAGAAAATATTAGAAAATTTAAGGCACTAAATACGGCACAGCTATTTTTGTTAAGCTAATAACTCACATATTGTCATTTACATTTCGCAGCCATTCCTTTCTTCTGAGCTCCTCTCTGGCCAACTTTAATTCATCGATTGGTTCTGCCACCCACAACGTTGGCTCCAAAGGTTTGTAGCGTTGTTTTAATACTTCAGTGATATCCCGGAAGGGCCCCTAACAAGACAGGATGAGGAATGTATTTTATTATGGAAGTTTTTTAAAAAAATGTATTATCGATGACCAAGGCTAGTGAACATCTACAAAGTATAGCAGGTTTACTAAGTTATTTTTAAAACACCATTTGTTCTTTGAGTTAGAATATATATGACATAATATCACTTATTTTCAAGCAATGTTCTCTCAAGTAAAAGTAATTACATTAAAAATTTGTTGAATTAAACAGAAGTTTCCCCACTTACACAAAAGATCTTTGTGCTATAACTGGTAAACTTGTTATAGGTTGCTTTGTTTTCTAATTTTAAAAAGCACATTTTGCTTAGTATAATTAAAAAAACAATGGTCTCCCTTTTTGAGTAAATACAAATATTAGGAAAAAATTCTAAGCGGAGCTTTCAAAAAGCCTTTCTATAAATAGAAATAGGAGAGCATTTTTTTTTTCATTAAGTTAAAAATTTTTGGTGAATGTCAAATCTTACATTTATTAGGCAGCCTCCTAAACACAGAAGAGCCATAACTTTTATTTATTTTAAATGTCATTTATTTAAAATTCTAAACTTTATTGTTCAATTATTTTGATACCAATAGCAACCTTTCAATGACACAAATACTTAGCAGAGGAAAGTCCACAGCTGCACTGTGAAAAGTAACTTACAACATATCCTGCTTTCAAGTTACTTGTTATGTATACTAGTTACTAAAATCCACTGGTTGATTAATCAGTATCATATTAAGCACAATGCAAATCAGAGACAGCTCAAGATTTTGCAGTGCCATTAATTACATATTGTGTTTTTTTCATCACTATTGTGCAGGATAGAAGTAATATAAAATGGACAAAGATTTCTAATCAAATTCTTTATTCTTAAAAATATCTTCTTTAAATAGGTTATCACTAACAAGACACAGCTGGAGTTACTGCAAGCACTGAGTGAAGACTGTGGGGCTAATAAAAAGAAATGATTCACGCCTCATTTATGTTCACTTATGTTTTACATTAATAGAAACCAATAATAGGAACCAGTTACCATAAAAGTCATGGACCGTAAATAACACAAATGGCAAATAAGTATCATCTAGTACTTTTCACAGCTGGACAGGAGGATTGCTGTATTTGAAAGTAGTTAATGGATTTTTATTGGAACTTTACTTTTTAAAGATACAGTAACATGATTCCAAGTCCACTATTAAGAAATCAAATAAGACTTCTTTTTTTTTTAAACTTATTCAGATCCTTTTACTTTGACAGATTCTATGACTTAAAAAAATTAATATTTGATTGTATGACAAGGAGAAAACTGGTGTTCATCATATGTAAAATGGAATAATAACTACATCTCGTGATTCCTCTTAAGGTGTGTAACATAATGTAACACCCTTACTAGATACTCAGAATACAGTAAACACTCAAAATGGTACCCACTGCATTGTTGTTGTTATTATTATTATTACCATTATAATTATTAGTTTCAACAAGAGTTTTTAAAAGGTTTTGAGCAATAGTAGCATCAAAGAAATACACAATGGCCAAAGGCTATGACTTCGAAGAGGCCAGCATTCACATGGAGCAATGGTCTTCTCGATGGCCAAGCTATGCCTTCTAACCTTTGTTGGTATGCAAACATAACACATATTTACTTGTAGGCTTACTCTGCTACTTGTTCTGGAACTTATTAGTTCCAAGGAGACTAGAAAATGAAACAGAAGGATCCCTGCTTAAGATTAGAATGAAAGTTATCTCAGTCTTCCTTTTGGGTTCACTACCACCTTCACCATCCCTGACCTTTCTGCAGTCATGTCCATGTCCCTATGTCTTTTCAGTGGCTGGTCCATACATTTGTATCTCAGATGATTAGCATCTTGCCTTTGAGCTCAATAGTCCTCCAGCTCCTTGGTTAGTGAACTTGACACCGGCTGTCAAGTTTCTCTGATGTCAAATTTTTGTTGATTTATATTTCTTTTGAAAACCTGCCTTTTTTTTGGTATCAGGCAATCACCTATCCCAATCATACCTAGAGTGACATGGGAACCCAGATTTTGTAAATATATGTCTGTATTTATATGTCTATGTGTACCATTCACCTATCAAGCTTTAGATCTGCTGACTGTACTTATTTCCAATTAGTCCCTAAAATGCCTAGATTATCCAAGACTCAACCTGATCCTACAGGTATTTCTGGACTCTTAGCTATGGTTTTTCAATGTTTAGTTTACCTTGCTTTTACCTAAGCCCTGGTTATGAGAGTCAAATATATTTATGTCCTACTGTATTTTTCATAATTCATGTTATTTATAGCCATCTTGTATTTCTAAGCTTAATTATTAAAACCATAAAATTTTCACAGATATTTTAAAAATTCACCTAACAAGTAGAGCTACTCTGTTTAGAGTACAAATATTATCATCTCCACATAATCTCAAATGTCACCAATGAGTTATATACTTTTCTATTATTGAGTAACATACAGTAATATGACTCAGAAAAAAAAACCACAAAACAATCCCATTTTGGGAAAAAGAAAAAGAAGGAAGGAAAGAAAGAAGAAAGGAAAGAGAAAATAAAAAAGAAGAATGAAGAAGAATAGGAAGGAAAGAGGCAAAGCAAAAAAGAGAGTAGAAGGTGTAAGAAGAGATGATGGAAGATTGAGAAGTAAGGAAAGATAAGAGAATGAAGAGCAGGACAGTGGGGATGACATGGCCAGAGGAAGAGGAGGAGGAACTTAAAATAGGAAAGAAAGGAGACAGAGGAAGAAGGAAAGAAAAAAGAATGAAAGAGAAAATAAATAATAGAAAAGACGAGAATAAAAAAGGAAGAAAGAAGAAAAAATATTAGTAGGGATCATTATTTTGTAGCATGCTAGATAAATGTAATTCAGGAGTATATATTAAGTATACATATATACAGATATAAATACATATTTTTAATTCCTCCATATATTTATATATTTCATATATAAAACATTTATATATTTCATATATAAAACATATTTATATGTTATATATAAATATATAAAAATATATTTATATATTCATATATAAATATATATATTTCTGTCTCTACATACAAAGTTGTTTTACAAATGTGTGTATTTTTCTATTTTTATACTTATACCATACATATATATAACTTTCATATGGGCTGATATACCATTTCTACATATATATTTTTCGTATACTTATACATCATCCATATATTATATATATATATATATATGTACCATACACCTATGTATTCCATAGACACTAAATACACTTTGGGATATATGTATATGTGTAAATAGAATGGTATGGAGGAAGAAAGCCATGGTAAGAAATGAAAATGGTTGTAAGGAGATTGTGTTGAGAAACAGAGATGAAGAATGAATACTAACAAGTATAGAAGAAGCCACATCATAAAAGTATATTAAAAGCAGGGCAATAAAGCAAATGTAATAACATTATAAAACACCTATACAGTAATATTACATGTTTAATGGTTAATATTGTGAATATTGCATAGTGTGGTAGTTTGGTTCACATGACCTTCATGGTGTTTCCAGCTTAGAAATATTTACATGCCCTTATTTTATTCTTACCATGTAATTTTCACATTTCCTAAAAGATTGTATGCAAAATTACTCTATGAATTCCATGTAGTACCAATAGTTATACAAATGAATATAGCAGGCAATGTAGATTATTAAAAATTTAAATATCCAATGTTATATCTACCTTAACTGCTTTTGAACAGTTACGACATTTAACACACTGAACACTTAATATACAACCAATAGAAATGCTAGAGTTACTATTTTCTTGATAGAATAATTAATAAATTTAATTACTTGATGCAATTATGTTTTATATGCAATGTGATGATTACTTACCCTAATAGAAAAATAGTAATGTACATAATTCAAAATAACAAAAATTCAGTTATTCATAATAGAAAATTCATTTTATATTTGCATTAAAACTATTTTAAATAATTTTACTAGAATATTGATATGACTCTTATTTTAAAAGGAATAATGAAACCATGCTCTGAAGATATATCCCCCAAAAACACTGAAATTTTTCCTACTATCTCTCTTTTGTCCCCTTGTTCACTCCACCATGCTTGTCAATCCATTTTAGAAAAGGAAAGAATTGTCAGATTCCAATAAATGGATTCGTTTACTAGGTAATTCAGAACACTAATACATGGGCCTGGTGTGATGGCTCATTCCTGTATTCTCAGCACTTTGGGAGGCTGAGGCAGGCAGATCACTTGAGGTCAGGAGTTCGAGACCAGCTTGGCCAACATGGTGAAACCCTGTCTCTACTAAAGATACAAAACTTAGCAGGGCATCATGGCAGGCACCTGTAATCCCAGCTACTTTGGGGGCTGAGGCAGGAATATCGCTTGAACCAGGGAGGCAGAAGTTGCAGTGAGCTGAGATCCTACTACTGCACTCCAACATGGATGACAGAGTGAGACTCCATCTCAAAAACAGAATACTGATATAAACAGAGTATCATAGGAACTGAATCAGAGATGAAGAAAAAGAGAAAGCAGTCTAAGGGAGAAATTGACTATAGATTTTCAATTATATTTTATAGCTCCTTCTCTAAGATAGTATAACCGTCAGTTAATAGTATTAATTATCGGTTAGTAGTTTTGAGAGAGCAAAAAAAAAATACAAATAAAGGGAATTAAGGATGTAATTATAGATAATGGAAACACAACATATATCACAAATCATTATAGTAAAGTGGGAAATTTTTAATGACAGAATGCAGGACTATTTTATTGCCAGGATGATTCAATGGTTGGGGGTATAAAAGGCAGTCTCTAAGATGACCCCCAAGGCCACCTGCCTCCTGGTATTCATGCCTTATGTAGTCTTTTGCCCTTGAGTATAAAATAGACGTATTCATTTCTAATAGACAGAACATGGCAGAAGTGATGGGATGCCACTTCCAGCATTAGCTTTATAAGCCTGTGGCTTCTGTTTTGAAAGCTGTCCCTCACTGTCCCTAGGATCACTCACCCAGAGGGAAGTGAGTTACCATGTTGTGAGGCAGCTCCGTGAAGATGCCAGTGTGAGGGGGGGCTGAGACATGACAACACCCAACAATGTGAGTGAGGGAAGCAACAAAGAGGGTCTCGCTGCCCTCCTATTCCCACCCTCCCTCTGAGCCTTCATGTGAGATCACGGCCCTAGCTGACATCTTTTTGTTTTTGTTTTTAATAGAGACAGGGTCTCACTATGTTGCCCAGGCTGGTCTCAAACTCCTGGGCTCAAGGGATCCTCCCACCTCACCCTCCCAAAGTGCCGGGATTACAGGCATGAGCCACTTTGCCCGGCCTAGTTGACATCTTGATTACAACATCATGAGAGAACTTGAGTCAGAGGCACTCACCAAAGGCTACACTTAGAATGGCAAACCCACAGAAACTGTGAAATAACAAATTTATGTTGGTTTAACCCATTAGATTTTGGAGTAATTTATTATACAGTAATATAGATACACAAGGGCACGCCAATGTAGGGAGCTAATGGTCAGGAGTTCTGGGAGTTTAACTGCGTGAGCCAAATCTAACCCAATTCGAGGTTGATACTACATGGTGGCAGTTTAATTTTTGATAGGGATGATAGACCTGTTGCTCTCCGGGACTTTTAGGATGGTGACAATCATCACTCACCCCACCCTACTCTACCCTTTAGCCTCAGGAAGTCATTTGCCAATCCTGTTCTACCACAATTCAGTTATAGTGAAGATTTCCCATCTCTACTATGAATCTTGCTTTGTTTTGAGCTATCTCTAAATCTCAAATTTACATTTTTAAAATTACTCAAACCCAAGTTATGTTTAAAATGGTATATAAAGACATACAGCATCAAATGAGAGGTAAAATTCAATAAAATTGATAATACATATGTTCCCAGCTACAAGTTACATCAAGTATAACCTGTATATCAAATATAATCTATATATCAAGTATAACCAAGTATATCAAGTGCTATAACAATATTTTTACATAAAAAATACAGATTCTAGGAAATAATCCATGTTTTAACTTCTTATTCAATATAATAAGATTCTCAACATCACTAATAATTAAAAAAATGCAAATCAAAACTGCAACAAGATACTACTTTACCTCCATTAGGATGGTTACTATATATATTTACAAATATACAGAAAATATATATAGTATATTATATATCTAAATATATACTATATTATATATTAATATATATACTATATACATAGTATATATAGAGTATATATTAATATATATACTATATCATATATTAATATATACTATAATATATATAGTATATATATATAAACAGAAAATAATTGTTGGTGAGAATGTGGAGAAATTCGGACCCTTGTGCCCTGTTGATAGGAATGGAAAATGTGTTCAAATGCTATGGGAAACAGTATGGCAGTTCTCAAAAATTAAAAATATAATTACCACATAATCTGGCAATTCCACTTCCGAGTATATTCTTTTTTTTTTTTTTTGAGATAGAGTCTAGCTCTGTCACCCAGGCTGGAGTGCAATGGTGCAATCTGCACTCACTGCAACCTCCACCTCCTGGGTTCAAGCAATTCTCCTTCCTCAGCCTCCCAAGTAGCTGGGACTACAGGTGCCTGCCACCATGCCCAGCTAATTTTTTGTATCTTTAGTAGAGAAGGGGTTTCACCATGTTTTCTAGGCTGGTCTTGAACTCCTGATCTCGTGATCTGCCTGCCTCAGCCTCCCAAAGTGCTGAGATTACAGGCTTGAACCACCACGCCCGGCCAAGTATATTCTTAAAATAAATGAAGACACAGTCTCGAAAGGATCTTTTACACCCATGTTCACAGCAGCTTTGTTCACAATAGCTAAAGTGTGGTAGCAACTCAAATGCCTATTGGTGGATAAATTGATAAACAATATGTGGTATGTACTTAGAATATTATTCAGCCTTAAGAAAGAAGGAAATCTGGACATATTCTTCAACAAAGATGAACTTTAAGAACATTGTGCTAAGTGAAACAAGTCATGTCAGGAGATGGGGCAAAGGAAAATGGAAAGCCGTTTAGTGGGTATAGAGTTTCAGTTTTGCAAGATGAAAAGAGTTCTAGTGACAGATGATTGCATAAATAAATGAATGTACTTAATGCCACTAAACTGTATACTTAACAGGGTTAAATTAAGATAGTAAATGTTGTGTAACGTGTTTTATCATAATATAAAAAGTTAAAAAATAGCAAGAATAAAATTAATGACAGAATTCTTATATAGCAAATTAGTACCTGACATTTCTTTCTATCAATAGGTGGTAGAATTGCAGACCGAGGAAAAGAACGGGCGCTTGTACAAGCTAGCCAATCAGTAAGGCTGGTGGAGTCCTTCTGCTTAACTTTAGGTCTTTGGTGTGTTAAAGGCTTTGCCTTCTGTAATTGCAGCTCCCATGGATCAGGCTGTTTTCTGAATGGTGAATTGTATATTCCTGGAATCTAAAGAAGAAATCAATTTTGACTTTTATCTTTAATTTTCATATGAAATAAAAGAAAAATGCAGTTGTACCATGAAATTTTTTCTTATGTTTAAAGAATATTTTAAACTACAACTGTGGTTCTTAACCAGAGTTGGACTTCAGATTTACCTAAGGAGATTTTATAATATACTCGTACTTTGTCTTTACTCTAGACCAACAATTTCAGTATCTTTCAGGATTGAGCACTAAATATTTTAAAAACTATTGAGCTAAAGTTCCTATCTGTCACACAGCCTTTTCACATCATTATATTTAAGAAAAAATTACAGCCCCTAAGCCATTCATTCTGTGTTCTAACTACATGCTATGTATATTTAACTATATGAGTAAGTCACACAATCACTCACAGGAAGTCAAATATACAATGCTTAAACAAGTTTCAGATACAAAATATGTACTCAAATATTTGATTGATTATTTTAATTATCATTCATTACACAACCTACGGGCAGCTATCTTAACTTTTGTACTTTAGCAATCCAACTGGTATCACCTATAATATAATGCTATAGGTATTACCTATAATGATGTCTATAGCCTATAACATAGGCTATAAAACTACATTATATATCACTTAAAATAACATCCTATATTTCATGAGTTATGTTCCTGTGGTTAGGTGCTATGCTTCTGTAGTGTCCTATTATCCTTGCTGCTCTATCACTGACTTTGTCACACACCACATCAAAATAGTCAAGAGTGCCTATCCTACAATAGTGGTTCAATAGATGTATGTGTGTCAAATGTTAAGTCAAATTTAGCAGATGTCCATTTTTGAAAATTTAATGTTGTTTGAGTATACAAACTTCATAGAATGAAATTTTGAGGGTATTATATTTTAATGGTATTAGATACCAATCTTTGATATATGGTTCCCTGAAGCCTTATATCAAAATATATACACACGTGAATATGTAAATATCATACACAAATGTAGACGCAAAAGGAGAAGTTACATTTTAAAGGGCAATATGACTTATTTGGTTTCTTTGTAGACACTCTGGACTATGTAAAGAATATATCCATTAAATTTATCTGTTGTTACTAAAAATGTGATTTCTCTTATGCCATCAACATATCTATAAACATGCCGGTTTGCTATATTTACTTCATGGAATCAGCAGTTGCAAAGCATTAACTAAGACAGCTGTCTTGGAAAAACTATCTAAAAAAAGTTTGCATTTCCAGCCTAACTCAACAATAAGTGTTAACCTCTATCAAATATCTACCCAAGCTAGATTCAATGTCCTATCCCAAATGCAATGACCTATCCCAAACACTTCCTAACTATGGAAATAAGCGCCACAACACCTATCACATTACACTGTTTCAAAATTATATTTACATGTATGCCTTCCATGAGCTAGCAGTTGGAGCACAGAGTGTCTGTTCCAGATATTTCTGCAAGTGCCTAGGAGGGTACTTGGCACTTAGTAGGCACTCAGTATATGAATGTTAAATGCTCATCTAGAATAACAATGCGCAGTTCAGAAAGGCTCATGAAAACCTCTATTTTACTCTTGCTTTTTCCTAAGCAACATAAATATCTTAATAAAAAGTTTGAGACTTACTTCAAAATCATAGTGTCTGCTTTCAAAGAATATACAGATTATATCATTTTCCTCTTTCTTAACAGAACAGTTTCAATTCGCTTTAAAACACATTGTCAAAGACCTACTTGAGTCATCTCCAACTCAAATTTTCTTATTTTATAATTGGAGACTGAATTTTATTGGATACAAAAAAGTTAATGTAAATGCATTTACACATTTAAAAATATTTTTGTACTGGCTCTTCTTTGAGCTTTATTCTCTATTACAATTGACACAAGAAAAACACTGTGCTGAAAAACATTAAAGGCAGTTATATAAATAATTTCTAATGTCATGTTAACATTGTCTCACTATAACAGTAAATGTAGACAAGGTAAATACACAGACAATAGATTTCCGTGGACAGTAATTTTTAAGTCGATGGCAATTATAAAGATAATTTCTAGGGTGATTTTCTAAGATGAGAATTCATCCATTATAACGAGAAAAAAATAAATGTTATATTTTCAAAAGCCTACCATGACATAAAGTATAACTAAATGTACAGTCTATAAAAATGATATGAGAATAACATTCTGATCAGTGATGATCTAATAAACTGAAGTCTGTTAGTTTTTTATTAATATTTCTACAACTTTACAGATTAAAATAGTAAAATACATATAATTTAGCTAGATTATAATTTGTCATTTGAAAATATCTACCTACCTGAATAACTACTACCAACTATTAACTTTACCCCGTTAGAAATCCTCTTTGATCTCCTTACACATTTGCATGCACGTGTGTACATAGTCTAGATGGGAAATGCAAATGGATCGGTAGACATGATAGCTTTCTTAAATTATATTTTGCAACCTATATGGAGACCTCCTCATGTGTATTCTCTTTGCAATTTAAATCAAATATAGATCGAAATATATTTTAATTGAATTTCAAATGTATCATTTAAAGTCTTCAAGGTGTCAGTATTTTAGAAATTAATTTAACACATTTGCTAACTTACGTCAATAAAAACAGTCCAGCACTCCCTCAATCCCTACAGCAAGCAAATACCCTATTTATTTATAGTGATACAGTATTCATTTACTTATTATTTCTTTAAGTAAATAAAACAACCTTAACATACTATTGTCTCAATTGCCATATTTCATTATTTGTAAGCCACTTATGAACAATGGTTTGTTGCTGATTTTTAAAAAATCACTGTGAGTCACAAAAGACAGGGTTAATCCTAAGGGACTGTGGCATATTTTTCAGTTTTCACATTTTTCACAACTTAGAAGGGCTACTGCCAAGCTAGCTTTGGGGACTTCATTTTCAGCAATAATTTTCTAGAGTGACCAACACTATGGGGAAATCTGTGCTAACTGTTTAAAAAAAAAAAGAAAAAGCCTACAACTGAGTTATTTGCAGTACTGTCATGCTAACATTCAACTCAATAAGACCCAAGAAATCTCAGGAGAGGACTCTGCTAATAGCTTCTTACTGACCTCCTTGCATCAGGCCCTGCTGCTGACTGGTGGCCCAGTGGTGAATATGGCAAATGAGGTGTGAAAGCACTGATTTTTTTTAAAGGCTATGATTCTGACTCGTCAAAAGGGAAAAAAAAAAGGCAATGAGTTATATAATAGATATATATTTTTCTTGAATTCCCCCCTTCAGACTCTCCATCATGGGAACTTAAGCATGACCTAGAATATTAATTATGTCAGGTTGAGCAACGAGCAAATGTACCATTTGTTACCCAGTCACCCTTAGCATTACATTAATATTTGAACCATTCCATATTTCTAACAATCTATCAATTGGCTCTTTTCTTCTCAGTTTTTATTCTTATACTTAAGTATTATATGGAAAAGTGCTAAAGAGGTACAATTGATTTGAAAATAAATGGATATACTTGTTTTATTTGGAACATCTACTATTTTATTCCATGAAAAACATTTTTATGGCCATTTTCCACTCATACACTGACCTTTATTTTGTAATTGCCTCGGGGAAGCTATAGTCTAATTTTTTTCTCTTCTCTTTGTTATCAAGGTGTACTTTTAAAACACATTTCTATGAAATAGGAAGAATAGGACACAGGATTGTGTGCACCTACAATTCCCAAATCACAATTACTAATGTTCTAATTTCATATTTTAATATAACAGAAATAATAATTTCTCATTATTTCCAAGGAACTGCTTATTCCAGGTATAAAGAATGGTTAAGTATTCAGGATAGGTAGAAGAATTCAACTTTTAGTTTTACAAGTGACAATTACGCAGCAAAAAAAAAAAGTGGCTTACCACAAATAGGAATACAATTTAAAACTATTTTCTCGCCTCTTGATTAAAAATTTCTGAATACCATGACAAAGAAACAGTTCTTAAAGTAGACCTACCTAAAATATGTTTGGGTTCTAAGTTTTAATCACATATGCTTTTAAAAAATAATATACTCAGCCAGTAAAGAAGAGTAGTAAAGATCTCTCTCTCTAATAACTAGAAAAGTAAAAGTGGGCTAGAGAACTGTGAATGAAATATTTGCTAGGGTAAGGACTGCTGAATCAACACTGACCAATGCACTTCATCATAATTATCAGGACATACTACTGCCAGGGGATTTATAAAAATCCCACTCAGCAAATAATTGCCCTGCTGTTAGGAGATAGTCAGAGTGTTAACACACTGTCACAGTCCAGCATTTAGTAAGATATTCTACATTCAATTACTCTTGCTAAGAACTAAAAGGAAACATGGTCATTTCTCAGCTACAGCAGTTATGCTTCCACGTGCATTTCAGACAACAGTTAACCCTCAGATAGTACCCCAGGTGGAATAAGAATTTCATGGAAACATTAGGGATTCACAAAGGATATATCTGGTCAGAACTTATCTATATAAAGGAATATTTTTAAAAATTATAACTGATGACAAATGCTTTTAGTCTTCTCTGTTTTACTTCAGTTAAAGAATTTTTAAATGTTTTGAGCCATATTACAGAGTGGGGTCACTTTAAATGTGGATCCCAGAAAGTTAAAAATGTAACTTAAAAGTAACTTGAAGGGGTCATTTGGAGCTCTTCCAAGAGCTCAAGCCCTAAAGAACACCATCAAAAGGAGCATTTCAACCAAGATCATGAGTTTGTATGCTTCTTCTAAGACCATTCTTCCTGAATTTCTTAGGGGTGCATATAAGGGGTATTTCAAAAATAATAACTGCATTCAGCTTGAGTTTGTTTGGAGAATTCTAAAACTCCTCAGAGGCATATAGTGCAAGGGGCAAGTAGATCTATTGAAAAATTCACCTTTAGAAGGTTCTCCTAACTATGGGCCTATACCATCTTCATTCTGGAACACATTTATTTTTCCTATGTATTTCATACACCAAAGATACATTTCGATTTTTTTCTCATGATAGAAAATAAATATTTCCAATGAAATGATGTAGCTCGTAACCAAAATATATATCTTTAGAAATCATTTTGATACCTTCATCCATATGATCATACATTAAACATCCTAATGAAATGTTGATTAAAATGAAGAACTTTAAATAAAATACTGAGAAAGGGTCCACCTTGCTAGATCCAAAATAGGAACAGAAGTGAATGAAAGTTATTACTTCTATCAAGCTGTTCTCAGTGGTGGGGGAGGGTGGGATTAGGAGAATGGTTTGTGATTGACTATTACATAACTAGCTTGTAGTAAGTGTCATCTAAAAACTGTTGAAGAGGTACATCTCAAAGGCTGTAGTAAAAGTATAGGTCATTTAGAAGGCTCTGTATAAAAAATATGCACGTTCATTCTAAAGATGGGTAGAGCTTTGCAACAAAGAAAAGAAAGACATTTGTGGTCAATAGAACTATAAAAAAAGAAAGACATGGTTGTGGGAAACCATACACCTCTGTTAAAGAAACATGAAGGTGGCCAGTTTAAGAATGAGGCTATTGTTAAAGATGAGCTTGTAAAGACTGGGGTCAATACTAGAAGGCTGAAGATTTGGACTTAATTCTGCCTAAAATCAGAATCTCTTGATTTTCACATCTCCTTTAAAAGGTAAATTCAGAAGAAAGTCTGAAGCAGGCCATACTGGTGTATGAAACTTGAAGCTGTAGCCTCTGTGGAAATACAGGCAGAAAATACAAAGACAAAAATTAGGCATTAGAAGCAGTCTCGGATATGGCTGGAATGTTGTAATGATCAGACCAGGATTTAATATAACTAAGATTAATATGCTAAAGGCTTAATGAATAAAGTACACAGCATCCAAGAAAGATGGCCAATGTAAGCAGAGAGATGGAAAAACTATTAAATAAACAACACTGTAACAGAAATGAAGAATGTCTTTGATGGGTTTATTAGTAAATTGGACATGGTTGAGAAAAGAATCTCTGAACTTGAGGATATGTTAGTAGAAACCTCCAAAGTGGGAAAGCACAGAGAAGAAAGTCTGATAAAAATGAAACAGAATATCCCAGAGCTGTGGGACAAATACGAAAGGTATAACATATGTGTAATAAAAATAACACAAGGGGAAGAGTGAGAGAAAGGGACAGAAGAAATATTTAAAGCAAGAAAGACTGGGAATTTACCCAAACTGATGTTAGACACCAAGCCACAGACCCAGAAAGCTCAGCAAAAATCAAGCAGGATACATTTTAAAAAGAACAAAACCACAGCAGCAAATTACATTCCATTTCAGAAAATCAAAGGTAAAGAAAAAATCTTAAAAAGAGCCAAAGAAAAAAACACCTTACCCTAAGAGCAAAGTAAGAATTTTATATACAATTTCTCTTTAGAAACCATGCAAGCAAGAAGAGAATACAGTGAAATATCTAGACTGTTAGAAGAAAATGTCACCAGCCAAGACTCTACCCTGTGCAATTCTCCTTCAAATATAAAGGAGAAATAAAGACCTTCTCAGATAAAGAAAAATTAAGAGAATTTATTGCCAATTGACCTGCCTTACAAGAAATATTACAAGAACTTTTCAGAGAGAATGAAAATGAAATACCACAATGTTCTCACTCACAAGTGGGAGCTAAACATTAAGTACGTGCAGACACAAAGATGGGAGCAATAGACACTGGGGCCTATTTCATGGGGGAAAGAAAGGAGAAGAGTGAGGGCTGAAAAACTACTTATGAGGTACTATGCTAACCCCCTGGGTGACAAAATCATTTGTACATCAAACCCCAACAACACACTATTTACCCATATAACAAACCTGCACATGTGCCCCTGAACCTAAAATAAAAGTTGAGAAAAGACAAGAAAAAAGAAAGAAAGAAAATGATATATGTTAGTAACTCAGATCTACATTTAAAAAAAAGGAAGATAGAGAAGGAATACATCAAGGTAAAATAAAACCTTTATTTTTAATATTATTAATTGATCTAACAGAGAACAGTTTGTTCAAAATAATAGCATCAAGGTATTCAATTATGATGCATATGTATATGAATGTTTATGTATAAGTATAATGAATGACAAATAATACAAGAGATGGGAGGACGAAATGAAAATTATGTTTTTATTATAAGGTACTTGTATTACCTATGAAGTGGTATAGTGTTACTTGAAAGTGGAGTTGGATGAGTTACAAATGTGTATTGCAAACTTTAGGGCAACTGCCAATTAAGTTTTAAAAAGAAGAGTAGCTTACATACTAAGAAAGCAGGGAAAATGGGATCATATAAAATATGCAGTTAAGGCAAGGAGCAGTGGCTCATGCCTGTAATCCCAGCACTTTGGGAGGCTGAGGTGGGTGAATAACAAGGTCAGGAGTTTGAGGCCACCTTGGCCAACACAGTGAAACCCCGTCTCAACTAAAAATCCAAAAAAAATTAGCCAGGCGTGGTGGTGGGTGCCTGTAGGCCCAGTTACTTGGGAGGTTGAGGCAGGAGAATTGTTTGAACTCAGGAGGCAGAGGTTGCAGTGAGCCGAGATTGTGCCACTGCACTCCAGTCTAGGGGACAGAGCAAAAGTCTGTCAAAAAAAAAAAAAAAAAGCAGTTAAAATTACCAAAAAAAAAAAAAAAACAGAAAAAGAGTGTAAGACAAAATAAGAAGTGAAGAACAAGGGGCACAAACAAAATTTAATATCAAATACGGTAGATATTTGTAAGGTTTGTTTCCGAGGATAAAACAAAGAAACTGAGGCCAGCACCAATATAACCCAATGCAAGGGAATTTATTCAGGCTCCCGGGTGAGGTTCTGCGGTCCAGACAGGAGGGGCCGGAGAAGTCGCACAGACTCCTCTCAGACAGGGGGTTTTATAGGGAGTGACTTGGGCTATTTTTAGAAAGCCTATTTTTAGACCGGGGGTTTTTATAGGGAGTGAAACAGCTCGATTGGTTGAGGGAGAGCAAGACTGCTACTGGGTAAGTTACAAGCCTTGACCTAGGACTTGGCTTGTTGTTGGTTGGAATTACTTGCCTGCTATTGGTTGTTAAAGCTCGACTGCTATTGGTTGTTAAGGCTTAGCTGCTATTGGTTGTTAAGGCTTAGCTGCTATTGGTTGTTAGGAAGCTATGGTTGCAGCACCCTGTTTGCATACTGGGCTCTTTAAGAGGAAACCAGGCTGTGCGAGCAAGGGAGAAGGGAACATGTCTGAGCATGTCTGAGCTTGCTCGGGGCTTGTGAAAGGGAAAAAGTGGGGGGGGGGTGCGTCCGAGCTCCCAGCAAGGCAACTGGCTGTACAATATTAATCCAACTAATATATGTATCTAATATCAAAAACAATCATTTTAAACATTAATGGCCTAAATACATCAATTAAAAGATAGAGATTGTCAGAGTGGATAAAAAAGAAGACCCAATTATAAGTAGTGTAAAAGAAAACCACTTTAAATATAAAGATACATATAGATTGAAAGTAAAGGGCAGAGAAAGATATACCAGGCTAACACTAATCGAAATAAATTGGGAGTAGCTATATTAATTTCAGGTACAGAAGTCTTCAAAGTAAGGAAAATTATCAGGGATAAAGAGGGGTAATATGTCATGATAAAGTATTCAATTTTCTAAGACACAATAATTTGTAAAGTGTATATGCCTAGCAACAAAGCATCAAAATATGTGAGGCAAAAACTGATAGCTGTAAGTAGAAATAGATGAATCCACTATTATAGTGGCAGAATTGAACAACTCTCTGTCAGAAATGAATACATCTAGCAGGCAGAAAATCAGTAAAGACATAGTTGAATTTAACAGCAACTTAATATAATTGGCATTTATAGACTACTGCATCCAAAAACAGCAGAACACACATTCTTCTCAGACTCATATAGAACACTCACCTAAACACTCACACAGAAGACTCATCCTGGGCCATAAAACATATCTTAACAAATTTAAATGAACAGAAATCATACAAAGTATGCTGAGACCACAGTGTAATTAAACTAGAAATCAATAACAGAAAGATAGCTGGCGACCTCCCAAATACTTGAAGATTAAACAACACACTTTAATACACAGAACAAAAAAGAAACCTCAAGAGAAAATTTTCTATATTTTAAAATAAATTAAAATATAGCTTATCAACATATGTGGGATTCAGCAAAAGCAAGGCTTAAAGGAAAATTCATTGCCTCGAATATATATATTAGAAAAAAATATAAAATCAATAAGCTTCCATATTAGGAAACTGGAAAAAGGACAGCAAATTTATTCCAAGATAAGCAGAAGGAAAGAAGTAATAAAAAATTAGAGCACAAAGTGGGGCACAGTGGCTCACACCTGTAATCCCAGCACTTTGAGAGAACAAAGTGGGTGGATCACAAGGTCAGGAGCTTGAGACCAGCCTGACTAACAAGGTGAAACCCTGTCTCTACCAAAAATACAAAAATTAGCTGGGCATGGTGGCACATGTCTGTAATTCCAGCTTCTCAGGAGGCTGAGGCAGGAGAGTTGCTTGAACCTGGGAGGCAGAGGTTGCAGTGAGCCCAGATTGTGACACTGTACTCTAGCCTGGGTGTCAGAGCAAGACTCTGTCTCAAAAAATAATAATAATAAAATAAAATAATAATATTGAAAACAGAAAAATCAATAAAGAAAATCAACAAACCAAAAACCAAAAGCTGGTTCTTTGGAAACATAAATAAAATTGATAGTCCTCTATCCAGGTTAACAACAACAACAAAAAGATGCAAATTACTAATATCAAAAATGAAAAGGAAGATATTATTACAGATCCTATGGATATTAAAAGTATAATAAAAAGAAATATTATAAAAAAACTATGCCCACAAATTTGATAACCTAGATGAAATGAACCAACTTCCATCTCATCTTAACAGTGAGAAACTAGAATCTTTATCCCACTGAGATCAGGAACAAGGCAAGGATGTCCCCTCTCATCACTCCTTTTCAACACTGTACTGGAAATTAAATTACTGTAATTTAAATAAATTATAAAATGGGCAAAACACCTGGATACCTCCCCAAAGAAAATGCACAGATGGCAAATAAGTATATGAAAAGATGGTTATTATCGTATGTCATTAAGAAATATCACTATATACCAACTAAAATGGCCAAAAACCAAAACACTGATACCACCAAATGCTAGTAATGGATGTGGAGCACCAGGAACTCTCATTTTTTGCTGGTGGGAATGCAAAACGACACAGGCACTTTCAAACAGTTTGGCAGATTTTTACAAAAAGAAACGTACTCTTATCATATACTCTAGCAATTGTGTTCTCGTATATTTACCTAATTGACTTAAAAGCTCATGTCTGTGCAAACACCTGCACACAAATGTTATGGCAGCTGTTTTACATAATTGCTGAAACTTAGATGCAGCCAAGATATTCTTCAGTAGAGGAATGGATAAACTGTGGTACCTCCAACAATGAAATGATATTTAGCACTAAAAAACAATGACCTATCACACCATGAAAAGACATACAGAAACCTTAAATGCGTATTACATAGTGAAAGAAGCCAATCTTAAAAGGTTGCATGACTCCAACAATCTGACATTCTGGAAAAAAGAAAACTTTGGATATAGATAGTAAAAGGGTCAGTGGCTTTCAGGGGTTGTAGCGAGGGAGGGATGAAGAAGCAGAGCACAGGTTTTTAGGGCAGTGAAACTACTCTGTATTATACTATTATGCTGGATATATGTCATTATATATTTGTTAAACTCATAGAATGTACAGCACCAGGAGTGAAACCTAATGTAAACTATGGACTTTGGGTGCTAATGACATATCCATGTAGGTTCATAAATAGTAATAAATGCACCATTTACTGGATGTTGGATGATGCAGGATGTTGACAGTGGGGGAGAATGTGCATGGGTAGGGAAAAGCAGTATATAGGAAATTTCTGTGACTTCCTATCAATTTTTCTATAAATCTAAAACTGTTCTAAAATATAAAGCCTATTTTTAAAAAGTAAATGGCACCACCAGCTCCTCAGTCTCTTAAGTCAAAAACCCGAGAATCATCCATGATGATCGCTGATATTCCCTATCCCAAATATCCAACCCACCAACGAGTTCTGTTAATTCTAGCTCCGAAATACATCTTGAATCCATAGGCTTCTATTCATATCCATGGCCACCATCCTTGTCCAAGCAACCACATATCTTTACCAAAGTGCTTCACACTTACAGTTTCTCTCCATCTGCTGTGCTTTAGGTCCCTCTTACCCCCTATCTGTAAGGAAGTCCAAGTAATAAAAATAAAATGAGTATTTTAATTCCTTAATAAAAATCTGTCATTTGCTTTTCAACGCACCTAAGAAGATCTAATACATTCTTAACAAGGCCCATTCTTTTCTGTTCCAACCTCATTTTAGCCACCTTCCCACCCCTCCCTACACAGCAGCCACATCTTTTTTTTTCCTTCCATTTCTTCAATACATGCCAGTTATATCCATGACTCAAACTCACCAAAAATGTTTTTTTTTTCCATCTGCTTATTTGCCTGGCCAAATCACACTCATCCTTAAGAATTCACACTAAATACTATTTCTTTAGAAAGACTTTTTATGACCCACACACATTCTAAATTAGACTGTCCTATTCTATTCTTTCTCTCATGGGACCCTTTTCATTTTCTTCATGGTACTTATAACTAATTGTATGCATATATGAGTAATTGTTTTATAATGTCTCTCTCCCCAAGACCTGTTTAAGTTCCAAAAGGACAAGGACTGTGTCCATTTTCTTGGCCTCTACATAGGATAAGTTATTGGTTCTCAACGCTGGCTGCGGAACTTGAAAAATACCGATGTTCAAGCTTTTCCCTAAATTAACTCATTCAGAAGCTTTGAAATATGTGTCTGGGCATTTGTCTAGTTTAGTTAGTGGGGTTTTTTTGTTGTTGTTTTTTGAGTTTTTTTTTTTAATACAGGGTCTCACTGTCACCCAGGATGGAGTGCAGTGGCAACCTCTGCCTCCTGGGTTCAAGCAATTCTCCTACCTCAACCTCCCCAGTGGCTGGGACTATAAGCACACACTACCATGCCCAGCTTATTTTTGTGTTTTTAGTAGAGCTGGAGATTTACCATGTTGGCCAGGCTGGTCTCAAACTCCTGATCTCAGGTGTTCCGACTGCCTTGGCCTCCCAAAGTGCTGGAATTACAGGTATGAGTGACCGTATCTGGCCTAGTTTAGTTTTACTTTTTAAAACTGATGTGCAGCCAGGGTTGAGAACCCTGACTATTGCTTATCTCAATATCTGGCATAGAGTAGACAATCTATGATGACCTGAATAACTGATATAAAACCACAGGTCTATAAAGAGGTTAAAATTTCTTATTCAGAGATAAGGAAAAAGAGCAATGAAAATAAAGGTTGAGATGGATAGAAGAACATTCCATAGAGTAGAATCAAAAGGCACTGATACTGGATTAATTAAGAGGAATATAAGACAATGTGGAGTCATGAAAAAGCCTGGATCTGGAACCAAGTCAGAGAAGGTAGAAAGAGGAATTGTTATGTAGGAATATTAATATCTGTTTTGAAGTTATTAGGATTGAGCTTCCCTTAAAACATTCAAGTTGAGAGGTCCAGTGTATTGTTGTAAGAGTAGGTCTGAAACTTTGAAAAGAGGTCGTAGCTAGCAACTGGAGTGTTTTCTGAATAAAAATAGCTGAAGGTGTGACAAATGGATGGGGTTACTGAGAGGGTGTAGACTGAGAGAAGAGCCGAGGGGAACGTCTTAGTAGTGTGCACATTAAAGAAATAAGAGGGAGAAGAGAAGCCCATGAAGGGCATCAATAGTGAGGGAGGAGAAGCAGGACACAAGGGAGAGGCCATTTCATGAAGGAGGTCAGCAGTGTCAGGTGCTATGGAGAGGTAGAACAGCATGGGGACGGAGAATGCACACCTGGAATGGTAATTAGAAGGTGACAGGTGACCTCTGCAGCAGCAGATTCTGTTCTTGTGGCAGATATTACACTGTAATTCAATGTATGTGAGAAAAGAAAGAGGATTTCTCTTTAGCCCTATTGCATTTTGAAAGACTTAGCAAGGAAGATTCCATTTAAAGAACTTTCTGAGACATCTTCCTCACTAAACAATTCTCTCTTGCCATGGAAATGTCAGGTCACTATTTTACTGATCCTTGAAAGAACTAGACTAAAATTGCTTGATTTCTTGCTTAGGCAATTTTTCTAGGCTTGCTCCTTTCTCTAAATTCTATCAATGCCCTCTCCCTCCCCCTAGCCCACCCCCTACCACCAATATGGCTTCATTGATCTTTATCTGCAAACTCTCGAGACTGATTCCTGCTCTTCCATTTTAGTCACAGCCTTGATAAGTTATGAATAATTAGGTAATTCTGATAAATGTTGATTTCTATTGTGTGTGTGTGTGTGTGTGTGTGTATATATATACATATATATACACACACATATTTATATATGCTATTCTGTGGAGTTTGGATGCCTGGTGTTTGACAGTATCAGGAAAGAAGAGAAGGAGTTTGGTGTAGAAGGTGTAGCAAGGCATTCTCAGAAAACAACAAGAGTGCAAAGTAACAGAACCTTTAAATAATGTTGGAACTAAAGAACTATAAATAGCCCCATATGACATCATAATATACAAGACATACAGAAATTACTGAAGAAGACAGAGAAGAAATGATCAGAGAAGGAGAAAAAGCTGACCATTATGTCACAAAGGAGGTTTCAAGAACCAAAGTATGATGAACAATGAGCAGATCTCAGAGAGGGCCCACATGGTTACAGGTAGGAGATTCCTGGTGGCCTTATCAAGAGTTATTTTCATTAGAGTAGTAGAAGTGGATATCAAATTCCATAGTGATTTCTAGACTTCACTATGACTCCCTTATGCACCGTTTCTACATATTCTGAGCTAGTTTATTATGCATACTAACGATGCCTGTGTGCCTTAAGAAAAATAGAAAAAAATAGCAAAATATGTTTTTAAGACCACCATCCTCCTACAAACCTTCCATTATATACTCTTTTCCTCTGAATACCTAGTGTTTTCACTTACATGGATTCTTCCACAGATGATTTGACTTACAAATGATTTCATAGTTTGAGTTTAAAAGATAAGTTCTAAGATAATTTGGTGCTGAAAGAAAATCCTCCAGAATTACAGAACCAGACATGTGAACGAAAATGTTCTTTTGTTAAAGAAAATGTAGTAATAGAATTGGGGTTTGTTAAACTTTATTTCTAGTATTATATGGGGATTCTGCAAGAAACTGATTTCCCACCAGTCTTTGAAGAAGGAAGAAATCATGTTAGTTTCATCAAGTATGGGTGAATGCCTCAGGGGAAAATGCAATATTGACCACAATCTTGTATCCAGATGTTAAAGATTTTCAGAACACAGCTCTTATATAGTCTTCTTCTATAAACTTGTGTCTTCTTACGGGGAAATTATTAAAGTATCTATTAGATATAGATTATACCTGCCATCTTGCAATTATTAATTGAGCTAAGTGATTAGAATTTTTTCACTTTTCTGTATGTTATCCTTCAATAAAGTTTTATTTTTTTAAATTATCTTTTGTTTTCCTATTTTGTTCTGATCTTGATAGTAGAAAACCCAGAAAATTCAACTATTCTTACAACTCAGTTATCTTTTATCACTGCTCAAACTTTAAATCTCTCTGATGGTAACAAAATTTGGTCACAAAGTAATTAGAGCAAAAATAATTTGGTCAAAAGAAGTTGGTCAATACAAATTTTGATAGAAAAACTTATTTCTAAAATGAACAAAAGACCTAACTCTCTGGATTTTTGGGTGTACTATTGGGTTGTTTGTATATGTCTTTTTTTTTTTCAATTTTTGAAAATTTGAGAAAATAGTTATTCCTTTGTACTTTGAATACATAATTTACTTTTAGTCTATCACATCAATACTGTAGTATTTAAAATAAGGACAGTACAGCAACTTAAATTTATCCACAAAAGAAGATAGTTGGATTAAGCAACTATTGATCCATTTGCTTTTTGGTCAAATTGCTTATGACAAAATAATTTTCTACCAAATTAATTATATCTCTCTTTTAACTATATTCTTTGTTAAATTCATTCTCAAACCACTACTATACTGCTTTTCCAAAGACTTCTGATTTCCTTGCC
>PVKP010005997.1:0-85842 GCA_004027715.1 Plecturocebus donacophilus | reverse complement strand
TGGTGTTCTCTGTATTTCCTGGACTTGAATATTGGCCTGCCTTGCTAGGTTGGGGAAGTTTTCCTGGATAATATCCTGAAGAGTATTTTCCAGCTTGGATTCATTCTCTTCTTCACATTCAGGTACACCTATCAAATGTAGATTAGGTCTTTTCACATAGTCCCATATTTCTTGGAGACTTTGTTCATTCCTTTTTACCTTTTTTTCTCTAATCTTGCCTTCTCGTTTTATTTTATTGAGTTGATTTTCGACCTCTGTTATCCTTTCTTCTGCTTGGTCAATTCGGCTGTTGAAACTTGTGCATGCTTTGTGAAGTTCTTGTGTTGTGTTTTTCAGCTCCATCAATTCACTTATATTCTTCTCTAAGTTGTCCATTCTCGTTAGCATTTCGTTAAATCTTCTTTCAAGGTTCTTAGTTTCTTTGCATTGGGTTAGAACATGTTCTTTTAGCTCACAGAAGTTTCTTATGATAATAAGTTTCTTATGATAATCAGGCTTCTGACAGATCATCACACTCATTATCCGTCAGGTCTTTTTCCCTTGCTAATGAGGAGGTGCAATCCCCTGCAGGAGGAGAGGCATTCTGATTTGGGGTGTTCTCAGCCTTTTTGCACTGATTTCTTCTCATTTTTGTGGATTTATCCACCTGTCGTCTTTGTAATTGCCGACTTTCAGATTGGGTCTCTGAGTGGACGTCTGGCTTGTTGGTGATGAAGTTTTATCTGTTTCTTAGTTTTCCTTCAGTGGAC
The DNA here is from genome assembly GCA_004027715.1 of Plecturocebus donacophilus. Classification (NCBI taxonomy): domain Eukaryota; kingdom Metazoa; phylum Chordata; class Mammalia; order Primates; family Pitheciidae; genus Plecturocebus; species Plecturocebus donacophilus. Next base: position 85,093 of record PVKP010005997.1, on the reverse strand, counting down.
GTTTTATCTGTTTCTTAGTTTTCCTTCAGTGGAAGTTTTATCTGTTTCTGAGTTTTCCTTCAGTGGACGCCCCTTCCCCACAGAGCTGGGTCTTCCTGGGTTTGGCTGTGCTTACTGTGAAACTCTCAGTCCTCAGCGCTTACAATTGCTGTTCTCCATGTGGGAATGGGACAGGCTGAGCCCGACTAAAAGGGCACCCAGTCCCGTACACTCTGCACTGAGAATCGCCACGCCGGAAGCGCCAGCAAAACAGCTGCGCGGCCAAAAGAGTCGTACTGGCCACCCTTGTGGCTCCTCTGCCGGGAATCTCCCAGTTTGTGGGCAACAAAAATTCGTCTGAAATTGCGGCGTCCACTTGCTCTCTGCACTTTCACTGGGAGCTACAATCCTGAGCTGCTGCTAAGCGGCCTTCTTGGATCTCTCTCCGCCCGGTGATGAAGTTTTTCTGTTTCTTAGTTTTTCTTTGGCGGATGCCCGTTCCCCACAGAGCTGGACCTTCCCGTGTTCAGCTGTGCTTGCTGTGAAACTCTCAGTCCTCAGCTCTTCCAATTGCTGTTCTCCTTGTGGGGATGGGACCAGCCGAGCTCGACTAAAAGGGCACCCAGTCCCATACACTCCACACCAAGAAGCGCCGCGCCTGCCAAAAGAGTCGCGCTGGCGACTGGTGGGGCTCTTGTGCCGGGAATCTCCCAGTCTGTGGGCAAGAAAAATTCGTCTGAAAGTGCGGCGTCCACTCGCTCTCTCTGGGAGCTACAATCTGAGCTGTTGCTAATCGGCCATCTTGGATCTCTCTCCCTGGCCTTTCTTATTTCTTCACTTTGAGAACTTGGTGTAGGGTCCCCGGAGGTAGAACCTAGGGAATTATGGGGACCCCTTAGGACTACAGGCTCCAAGAGTTTACTTGTATGTTAGTTCATACTCTAGCAGTTTGTCAGAATTACCATATAAGTAGTTCTGTTAGTTTATAGTTCCAGCTGATTCTGCTCCAGACAAGGATACCTCGATTGTGACTCTGGATTCAACAGTCATAAGATTTTGGTGTGGTGATTTGCCTCATGACCTCACTTCCCTGATGAATAGCTGATGATTTTTAGTTTGTTAGGTGATTTTCTTTTCATAAAAGCAAAAGTAACAACCTCCAAGCTGACTAGGAAATCCTACCCATTCATTCAAATAGGGCTTATGACTCTGTTATTGAGTGTAAGGATTCTTTATGTATTGTGAATATAAGTCCTTTGTCCGGTGTATGTATTGTGAATATTTTCCTGTCTGTGGCTTGTTTGTTCATTTCTTAATAGTGTCTTTTGATAAATAGAATAATTTAATTTTGATACATTTAATGTCTTTTCCTTTTTGGTTATAGCTTTGTGTGTCTTATCTAATAAATCTGCTTATTCCAAAGATAAGAAGGAAGATTTTCTCTTTTATTTGCTTTAAGAAGCCTTGTAGTTTTAACTTTCATGGTTTAGATATCAGATGAATCTCAAATTTATTTTTGTATATGGCGTGAGTAAACAGTCCAGGTAGTTTGGCACCATTTGTTGAAAAGATTTTCCTCTCCAGACTGAATTGTGTTGGCACTGTTATTTGAAAATCAACTTACCATATGTGAGTGAGTCTGTTTGTATATATTCTATTCTTATCTCTTGATCTATTTGACCATTCTTATGTTAATATCACACTGTCTTGATAACTGAGTTTATAGTATGTCTTAAAGTCAAGTTGAGTAGGCACTCCAATTTTGTTCTTATCAAAATTGCTTTAGCTATTCTGGATCATTTGAATTTCATTTTAAAATTTAAAATCAGCTTGTCATATTCTGTGAAAGAACCTGTGATTTTCCTGGCATTGATTAAAATTTATAGGTCATTTGATATTTGACATTTTATTTATTTATTATTATTTTTTCTTTTTTTGGCCATATTCTACCATGCTGTCAAGTTCAAGACATTTTATTTTTTAAATTTATTTTTCTTTATTTAAAGAAGTTTTAATTGACAAGTAAAAATTATGTATGTTTATGATATATAACGTCATGTTTTGTAATATGTATACATTGTGGAATGACTAAATCAAGCTAATTGACATATGCATTACCTCACTTATCATTTTTTGTAGTGATAACACTTAAAATACAGCCTTTTTTTCTTTTTTTTTAAGAGAAAGGGTCTCGTCCTGTTGCTTAGGCTGGAGTGCAATGGTGCAATCATAGCTCATTGCAACCTTGAACTCACAGGCTCAAGCAATCCTCCCGCCTCAGCCTCCTGAGTAGCTGGGACTCTAGGGTGCATACCACCATGCCCAGTTAATTTTAAAAACTGAAGTATATAGTCACCATGTTAAATGATAGATCTCTTGAACTTATTTCTACTAACTTAAATTTTGTGTCCTTTGACCAAAATCTCCCCGGTTTCTCCCCCAGCCCCTGGTAACCACCATTATACTCTCTCAGGTTCTGTGATTTCAGCTTTTTGGATTCTACATGTAAGTGGGATCATGCAGTATTTGTCTTTTTGTGTTTGGCTTATTAATGCAGTTTCCTCCAGGTTCATCCATGTTGTCTGATGACAGGATTTCCATCTTTTTAAAGGCTGAATAGTATTCCATTGTACATATATACCACATTTTGTTTATCCATTCATCCACTGAGGGACATTTTGATTGGTTTTATATCTTGGCCATTGTGAATAATGCTGCAGTGAACATGGAAAGACAGATGTCTTTTCAACATACTGTCTCCATTTCCTCTGGATATATAATCAGTAGAAAGGTTGCTGGATCATATGGTAATTCTATTTTTAATATTTTCAGAAACCTCCATACTGTTTTTCATAATGGCTGTACTAATTTACATTTGCACCAACTGTGTACAAGGGTTTTTTTTTCCCTTTTTTTGATAATAGCTATTCTAACATGTGAGGTGATATTTCCTGGTGATTTTAATTTGCAGTTTCTTGATGATTAGTGATGCTGAACATGTTTTTGTATACCCGTTGAATACCTGGGACTATAGGCACATGCTGCCACACCTGGCTATTTTTTTTTTTTTTTAATCTTTGTAACGTTGCAGTCTCTCTGTGTTGCCCAGGTTGGCCTGGAACTGCTAGGCTTAAGTGATCCTCCCACCTTGGCCTCCCAGAATGCTGGGATTATAGGTGTGGGCTACTGCTCCTGGCTGTGTCTTCAATTTCTGTCATCAGTGTTTTATAATTTTCAATGTACCCTCCTTGGTTAAATTTATTTCGAAGTATTTTTTTGTAGCTATTTTAAATGAAATTTTCTTAATTTCTTTTTGAAATTTCAGGCATATTGAATCTTCTATGAAACAATATCTTGCCGGGTGCGGTGCCTCACTCCTGTAATCCTAGCACTTTGGGAGGCTGAGGTGGGTGGATCACCTGAGGTCAGGAGTTCAAGACCAGCCTGGCCATCATGGTGAAACCCCATCTTTAAAAAAAAAAAAAAAAAAAAGAAAAGAAAATGAAAAATTAAAAAAAAAAGAAACAATATCTCATTTTTCTTTCTTTCTTTCTTTTTTTTTTTTTTTGGAGACAGAGTCTTGCTCTGTTGGCCAGGTTGGAGTACAGTGGTGTGATCTCAGCTCACTGCACCCTCTACCTCCCAGGTTCAAGTGATTGTCTTGCCCTAGCTTCCTGAGTAACTGGGACTACAGGCATGTGCTACCATGCCCAGCTGATTTTTATATTTTTAGAAGAGATGGGGTGTCACTATATTGGCAAGCTGGTCTTGAACTCCTAACCTCAAGTGATTTGCCCACCTTGGCCTCCCAGAGTGCTGGGATTACAGGTGTGAGCCACCGCACCCAGCTTTCAAATTCTTTTATGTCATCTTTAATTTCTTTCAGTGTTGTTTTCAGTGTACAGGTTTTGCACATTTATCCCATTTTTCTTGCTAATATAAATGGTGTTTTATTATCAATACATAGAAACACTTTGTGTATTGATTTTTTATATTGTGATATTGCCATAAAAACTTGATAGCTTTTTTTGGGTAAATTTCTTAGGAGTTTTTATCTATATGATTGTGTCATCTGGGAATGTAGTTTTATTCTTTTCTAATCTGGTGCCCTTCATTTCTTTTTCTGACTTTTATGTGTCTTTGCCTTACTTCTGCCCCTTAAGGGAAAGCAGTCAGTCTTTCTTAGCTGTAGATTTTTGTTAGATGCCCTATTTTAGGTTGAAAACATTTCTTATTATTTCTCGTTTGCTCTTCTTGGGTAACAGCAATGGGTGTTGGATTTGTATCTTTCAAGGAACTTTTGTATTTCAGCTAAGTTGTTGGAATTTATTTATGTAAGGTTGTTCATAATATTTTCTTATTATCCTTTTAATGCCTGTAGGATTTGTAGTAATTTTCATCTTTTTGGTACTGATATTCATAATTGATATTTTCTTTTTTTCCTGATTGGTATAGCTTTAAGTATTGTTGTTCTATTTGAAAAGCCAGCTTTGGTTTTCATTTCCTGTGTTGGTTGACTCTTGAATTTCATCAGTTTTACTCTTTATTTCCTTCTTTCTGTTTACATTGAGTTTAATTTGCTTTTCTTGACTTGGTATCTTTTCTTTTAGACAGGGTCTTGCTCCATTGCCCAGGCTGGAGTGCAGTGGCGCAACCATGGTGCACTGCAGCCTTGATCTGCAATCCTAGACTCAAGTGATTCTCCTACCTAGCCTCCAAGTAGCTGGGACTATAGGCATGGGCCATTGTGCCTGGATAATTTTTTTTCTTTTTTTTGAGACGGGGTCTCACTGGGATTACAGGTGAGAGCCACTGTTCCAGCCATTTATTCTCTTTCTTTTTTTCTTTCTTCCTTTCTTTTCCCTTTCCCTTTCCCTTTTTCTTTTTCCTTTCCTTTTTTCTTTTTTCTTTTTCTCTTTCCTTCCTTCCTTCCTTCTTTCTTCTTTTCTTTTCTTTCTTATTTATTTATTTATTTAGAGATGGTGTCTCGCTCTCTCGCCCAGGCTGGAGTGCAGTGGCATACTATCAGCTCACTGCAGCCTCCACCTCCTCTTGCCTTAGCCTCCGGAGTAGCTGGGATTTCTGGTGTCCACCACCATGCCTGGCAAATTTTTGTAGATTTTTAGTAGAGACAGAGTTTTTTCCATGTTGGCCAGACTGGTCTTGAACTCCTGACCTCAAGTGATTCTCCCACCTCAGCCTCCCAAAGTGGTGGGATTATAGATGTGAGCCACCACACATGTCCCCCTCCCCCCCTTTTTTTTTTGTTTTGAAATGGGAGTCTCACTCTGTTGCCCAGGCTGGAGTGCAGTGGAGCAGTCTCAGCTCACTGCAGCCTTCTTCTCCCGGGGTCAAGTGATTCTCCCAAAGTGCTGGAATTACAGGCATGAGCCACTGTACCCAGCTGTTCTTTAGTTTGCTTTATGTATTTTGAAGCTCATTGACTAGATGCATTCACAATTAGGAGTGTTATATCTTGATGAGTTGACCTTTTGTCTCCTTGCGAAAATACACATTTTTATCTCTGGTAATAGTTCCTATCCTGAAATGTACTTTGTCTAATGTTGCCATTCCAACTTTCCTAAGGTTGGTATTTGTGTGGTGTATACATTTGTCTCTCTGTATCCTTGGGCGATTGGCCCAGTACTTCCCAAGGATCCCCAAAGCTGTGGATGCTGAAGTCTTTTATATAAAATAGAGCAGTATTTCATATAACTTATAGCACATCCTGCTGTATATTTTAAATCACTTCTAGATTACTTAAAATGCCTAATACAGTACTTACATATAACTTTAGTTGCATGGATTCATTCAAAGTAGTATTTGGCACATAGCAAATTCAACTTTTGCTTCTTGTAACTTTGTGGAACTTTTTTCCCAAATGTTTTCCATCTTCACTTGGTTCACCTGTGGATGCGGAACTCATGGATGTGGAGAGCTGACTGCATTTTTTTTCCTATTCCTTTTCTTTTAATCTATCTATGTTTAAGATAGGTTAAAGAACAGATGAGCCAAAACAAATGGCAAGATGGTGGACTTAAATCTACTTAAGAGGATTAGGTTCTAAAAGACTCTGGCTTCACTTTCTCCTTGCTCACTCTGATAAAAGTGAGCTGCCATGTCATGACTTATCTTATGGACAGGCCTATGAACAAACTGAATCCTGCCAGAACCACTTGAGTAAATGTGGAAGTGGATCCTTCATTTGTTCTGTTAAGCCTTGAGATAATTCTGGTCTGTGATAGATCATGTCTAGATTTCTGACTTCCAGAAATTAAGTTATAAAATATTTGTTTATTTCAGCTGCTAAATTTTGGAGTAGTTATGCAGGCATGGATAAACAGTACAGCTGCCTACTCACAGTAGTGAATAAATATTGAAGAAAGAATATAAAAATAGCTTACTAGGCTGGGTATAGTGGCATACACCTGTAATCCGAGTGCTTTGGTAGGTTGAGGTGGGAGGATTATTCGAACCCAGGAGAGGAGGTTATGGTGAGCTTTGATTACACCACTGCAGTCCAGCCTGGGTGACAGAATGAGACCCTGTCTCTTAAAAAAGTTCTTATTAATGTCAAAGTAAGATTATGTAAGTGCAAGTACTTTTTTGTTGTAAATCTCTATGGGTTATGACTTTCTTATATGATCATGTTATCTTTATCTGATAGCTTACCATAGTGTGTACATACCACATGTGTACTTTGATTTTTCTTTTCTCTTTTTTTTTTTTTTCAGGCAGTGTCTTGCTGCCACCCAGTCCGGAGTGCAGTGGCACAATCTCAGTTCACTGCATCCTTGACCTCCTGAGCTCAAGGAGTTCTCATACCTCAGCCTCCTGAGTAGCTGGGACTACAGGCAAGCACCACTATGCCTGACTAATTTTTGTATCTTTCGTAGAGTCAGGGTTTCACCATGTTGCCTCGGCTGGTCTCCAACTCCTGGACTCAAGCGACCCACTCCCCGTGGCCTCCCAAAATTCTGGGATTACATGCATGAGGCACTGTGCCCGGCCTGCTTTTTGTTTTTAACAGTTTATTTCCTTAGTGTATTAATGTGGTGAATTTCATTGATTTATTATTTTTTTTAAACTTTATTTTAACATAAAATTATAGAAAGATTATAAGAAGAGTACAGAGAGGGCCGGGCGCAGTGGCTTATGCCTGTAATCCCAGCACTTTGGGAGGCCGAAGTGGGTGGATCACCTGAGGTTGGGAGTTCAAGACCAACCTGACCAACATGGAGAAACCTCACCTCTACAAAAAATACAAAATTACCGGGGTGTGGTGGCGCATGCCTGTAATCCCAGCTACTCGGGAGGCTGAGGCAGGAGTATCACTTGAACACTGGAGGCAGAGGTTGCTGTGAGCTGAGATCATGCCATTGCACTCCAGCCTGGGCAACAAGAGCGAAACCCTGTCTCTAAAAAAGTTTTTTTTTTTCCGTCTCTAAAAAAAATTTTTCTTTTGAGACAGGGTTTTGCTCTTGTTGCCCAGGTTGGTCTCAGACTCCTGGCCTTACGCCATCCTTCTGCCTCAGCCTCTCAAGTTGCTAGGATTACAAGCCTGAGGCACTGTGCCTGGCTAGCAAATCTGTGTCAGAGTACAGTTGTCCCACAGTATCCGTGGGGGGCCAAAATCAATGCATACTCAAGTTCTCCAATTGGCTCTGTTTAGGTAAAGTCTGCCTGCATATATAAAAAGTCAAGCCTTCATATAACTGGGTTTTGTATCCAGGCAGTACTGTATTTTTGGTCCTCATTTGGACCTGGGCAGTTCAAACCCATGTTGTTCAGTATCATCTGTATTTCCATATAACTTACATACTTCCTCCTGAGTACTTTTTAAGTCAGCTCTAGGTTATTTATAATACGATTTAAATGCTATGTAAATAATTATGCTGTATTGCTTAGAGAATAATGACAAAAAAAAGTCTGTACATGTTCATACAAATGGCAGTTTTTTTCTAAATATTTTCAATTTGTGATTGTTTGAATCCACGGATGTGGAACTCATGGATGTGGAGGGCCGATTGTATATTTAAAAAGAAAACCATTTTCACCACAAGTGCAACTGCCCTGGCTCCTAATCCGGATTATCATCACAGCTTCCTCACCAGAGTCCTTCCCTCTTTGCCTTGTTAAATACTATTCTTAACACAGCAGCCAGAGTGATCCTTTAAAAAAGGAAATTGATCTTTTCATTCCTGTTCAAAACTCTCTTTCCCTTATTTTACTCCAAGTAAGATTCTTTAGAATGACCTTTAAGGCCCTGCATGATATGACAGCTGTTCTCCCTAATCTCTTTACTTCTCCCTTTGCTCATTCTCTTTCAGCCATAATTGTTTCCTTACTGTTTTTCCAGAACATACAAGGCATTTTGTTTCCTCTACGTACAGCATTCTTCCCTCAGATACCTACATAGCTTACTCCTTACTTCTTGTAAGACTTTGCTTAAATGCCTTTTTCTCTTGAGTCGTACCTTGCTGCCCTATTTGAAATTGCAACTCTTTTCACCTCTGGCACTCCTGATGGTTTTTCTTCTACTTTTAAAGAAGTACTTACTACTTCAAGACATAGTACATAATTTACTTATTTTGATTATCATGTTTCTTTGTGCAAGATTGTAAGCTCCATTAAGGTAAGGGCAGGGATTTTCGTTTGTTCCCTAATTTTCCCCAGTGGTTAAAGGCCTGGCATATAGCTCATGGTTCAGTAAATATTTATTGAATTTGTTGAATGAATGAATATTATTGCTAACACATTTATACACACTGAATTCAATGTATATGAGTTATACCTACATAGTAAGAACTGAATAAATATTCAAATGAATGACATTTTGATTGGATGTCATTAGAAGCCTTTTTAGAGGAATTACTTGCAGTCGTTAAAGTATTTCATTGTGCTGCCTTCAAAAAAAGTGTTCATATTTTGTTGCTAAGATGTCCATATAAAATGAAGGCAATCAGAATCATTTTATTGAAAATTGTCCAAACAGAGTAGCTTTTAAACATTGCCGCAGCTGCTCATTTAAAGAATTTCCTCTACCTTTAACTACCTTTTTTTATTCCCACTGCCCTAGAATCTGAACAGTGGCAACCGTGGAATGGAAAATGTCACAAATGAACAATTTGGCAACTATTCTTTAGAGAATGTTGTTTAGGGATAATTACGCAGTAGATGAAGGGTGTTGATGAGGCCACAGTGTATATGAGGGTATGATCTCAGTCAAAAGGGTTAGTTAGTAGAGTTACCAGTAGAAGATATCTTTGGGTTTAGATGTGTTTAGAGTTACAGGAGGCTATGAAAGGATGAATGTTAAAAGGCTTAAATGTTTAAAACAAAACCCTTGGAGTTTCATGTAGTGCCACACAATCCGAAACCCCCATTGACTATTCTGTTTTTTCCCTTATCTCTATAGTTATTACTTCTCTTTTTTTTTTTTTTTTGAGACGTAGTCTCACACTGTCGTCCAGGCTGGAGTGCAGTGGTGCGATCTTGGTTCACTGCAACGTTCACCTCCCTGGTTTAAGCAGTTCACCTGCCTCGGCTTCCCAAGTAGCTAGGATTACAGGCACCCACCACCACACCTGGATAATAATATCTTTGTATTTTTAGTAGAGACGGGATTTCACATATTGGCCAGACTGGTCTCAAACTCCTGACCTCAGGCACTTCACCTGCCTTGGCCTCCCAAAGTGCTGAGATTACAGGCGTGAGCCACCATACCTGGCCTATTACTCATTTTTTTAAGAAAAAAATTTTGAACATTGATTACACATGAAACATTGTAGTCTGTTCTGTGGAGGAGTATGTAAAGGTAAGTAATGAGGGGACCATAATCAATAAGTGTATATAGTATAGCAAATCTGTGTCAAAGTACAGTTGTCCCTCTATCTGTGGGGTGCCAAAATCCATGCATACTTAGGTTCTTCTGAGTGGGACTTCATATAAATATCACTTTTATTTCTGTTTTTGGAAAAAAGAGCAGAGCCAACATGAGTTTTCTATTCTGGAAAGTATTCACATGGGATCACTAGACTGTCTGTTAGAAAAAGGTAGGACTTGGATATTAATTTCAGTATTTAAGATTGTTAATTTTAAAAAGTTCTAGGATTCTGGAAAATTATGAAGTAGTTTTTTGATAGCCTCTTTTGTGCGGTCATATAGTATCTTGATAGATTAAAACAAATAATCTTATTCTTGAATTTCGTATGCATTCGAGATATCATATAAGGTTTAACTATGACTTAATGGTTTATTTTCAGAGTCTTCTGTACATATTACTTCATAAGCTTTACTTTAATGCTAAATGAAACCAATTCCTATCAGATTTGATGATGAAACACTTATTTGTGCTGCTTTATTACAGTATTTCTTTGCTTTATTTGCCCTGTGAATTATGCTTCAGCAGGCGCGAGCTTCAGTAATTGATACTTGAGGCAGTAAAGCTGATTGGTTTGTTGACTTAGCCAGAGAGCTGACAAGTTCACAGAGCAACCACTGGACTTATGTAAATTTGCTGTGTGTTTCTAAGGAGACTGTCAATCTGGTGTTGTTTGCAGCCAGCACCCGCCCCCCTGCCACTCCCCCATATCTTCACATTTGGCTTGTTAAGGCCTTCTTTAGTATACGTTTATTTGTTTACCTGTGGTACAGTCTTTTTTTCTTTTGGTCATCTGCATTCACTCATCCAGGTTTTCCTTCCTTTTAAAAATGTCTTCATTCTGCTTGATTGTCTTCCATTCTCCCTTAACCATAATCTATTATCATAGCAGTCAAACCTTATGGAAAATTGCTTTTGAGACACTTAGTATATAAATATTAAGTATAATTTTGAGAAATACTTAGTAGTCTGTAATTAAATGCAGTGATATGTTTTCAAGAGAAATAATTTATGTCTAGGAAAGAAAAGTTTTGTGTTTTTAAATTAAAAGGAATAAGTTTAAAGTTGGCCAGGTGCCATGGCTCAGGCCTATAATTCCAGGACTTTGGGAGGCCTGCAGGAGGATCACTTGAGCCCAGGAGTTTGAGACCAGCCTAGGCAACATAGTGAGACCACATCCCTACAAAAAATTAAAAAATATTAGCTGGGCACAGTGGTCTATGCCTCTAGTCCTAGCTACTCAGGAAACAAAGGTGGGAGGATTGCTTGACCCTCGATTATGCCATTGTACACCATCCTGGGTGATGGAGCAATACCCTGTCTCAGAAAAAGGGAATATTTAAAGCAAGCCTTCCCTGGGCCACATTGGAAGAATTGTCTTATGCCACACATAGCATACAGTAACACTGATGATAGCTGAAGAGCTAACAACAACAACAAAAACACCAAAAAATCTCATAGTGTTTTAAGAAAGTTTATGAATTTGCGTTGGGCATCATTCAAAGCCATCCTGTGCCGCATGTGGTCCATGGGCCACATGTTGGACAAGGTGTGTTTAAAGTAATAATACAGAACTAATAACTCTGTTTTTATCGTCTTTTACAACATTTTACAAAGTAATATGACTCTGGGGATTTAGGTTTTATAATATCAAAAAAGCCTTTGTTTTCTGTAATTTGAAAATGAGTCCTTGGGAAAAAACTTGGCTGGAAAATTGTGGTTATCAGAATTATTTTTTATGACTACGTTTTCAAATGTAAGTTTCTTTTGTTCTCTTTGTCTTTTGTCATATTCTGAAATTATTAGGGAGAGAAAGTTACTATTTTTAGAAGTGTCATAACTACTTGGGAAATGTCTTGTTTATTCTATATGAAGAATGATAAAACATTACCAGAAATGAAACTTTATGGTCTTATTTATCTTTTTTATTTTTTATTTTGAGACAGGATCTCTCTTTGTCACCCAGGCTGGTGTGCAGTGGCATGATCTTGGCTCACTGAGCCTCGACCTCCTGGGCTCAATCGATCCTCCCACCTCAGCCCCTAAAGTAGATGGGACTACAGGTGCATGCCACCATGCCCGGATAATTTTTTTGTGTTTTTGGTAGAGACGGGATCTCGTTCTGTTGCCTAGGCTGGTTCCGGTCTCGTGAGCTCAAGTGATCCCCCAACCTTGGCCTCCCAAAGTGCTGGGATTACAGATGTGAGCCACCGTGCCTGGCAAAGATCTTACATTTTAATTGTTCTTGATGTGTAATAAAACAATAAAAATAGCTTTCCAACACTTCAGTTGATACTAGGGTCCCCTTTATGTGTTATTTTGGGTGTGTTTTATTCTTTTCAGAAAGCTCTTCCTGTTATTGAAATATATTTCAAATAGAATTATCAAATGTAATTGTTTATTTTGAAGACTTTGCAACTTTCACTATATCCTTATAAATATAGTTTATATTTTGAATGTGACAGTTAAGATGTCGAATTAATTTAAGATGTACAGATTTGGCCAGCACTTTGGGAGGCCAAGATGGGTGGATCACCTGAGGTCAGGAGTTCGAGACCAGCCTGGCCTACATGGCAAAACCCCGTCTCTACTAAAAATAGAAAAAGTAGCTGGGCATGGTGGTGTGTGCCAGTAATCCCAGCTACTTGGGAGGCTAAGGCAGGAGAATCACTTGAATCCAGGAGGCGGAGGTTGCAGTGAACCCAATAGCGCCACTGCACTCCATCCTAGGTGATAGAGCAAGACTCAGTCACACACAAAAAATTGAAGATATACAAATTTAAATCAATTTTCTGATTTTCTATACTTGAATATTTGATCACATTTCCAGACTATGTTTTTCTTTACAGTTGGAAGTCCAGTGGTAATTCAAAGGTTAAGAATAGTTTTTGTTGCTAAGGTTAATCCCGGCACTTTGGAAAGTCGAGGTGGGCAAATAGCTTGAGCCCAGTAGACCAGCTTGGGCAACATGGTGAAACTCCATCTCTACAAAAATTAGCTAGGCATGGTGGCTTGCATCTGTGGTCCCTGCTACACAGGAGGCTGAAGTGGGAGGATCGCTTTAGCTTGGGAGGTGGAGGCTGCAGTGAGCCATGATCATGCCACTGCACTTCAGCCTAGGCGGCAGAATGAAACCCTGTCTCAAAAAAAAAGTTCAAAAAAATATTAAGCAAATCAGTAGTTTTGTTTTATCTACTCTGCTGATTCATAATTTAGCCACGTGAAGCAGTAGGCCAACTGTGATGTTATGAGACAAGATCCATGAAAGATTGCCTTTACATCTGACACCGCTTGCAAGTTTGGGGATTCCCAAAGCTACCCACACTTTCAATAATTTGCTAGAAAGACTCACAGAAGTCACTGAACGCTCTTATACTCACAGCATGGTTTGCTGCAGGGAAAGGACACAGATTAAAATCAGCCTAGGGAAGAAATGCCTAAGGCAGAATCCTGGGAAGTACTGTTATCCCCCCTCCGTGGACACATTACTTTCCAAGCATCAGTGTGTGGTAGTAGGCATGGAGTATTATTAACCAGGGAAAGTCACTGGAGCCTTGGTGTTTACAGTTTTTATTGGAATGCTGTTATGTAGGCGTAAATAATTTATTGTTCACGAGGCTGATTTCAGTCTAGTTTCCAGCCCCTTCAGGTGTGACCCAAAGCCCCTACCCTAATCACATGATTGTTCTTTCTGACATGGCTATTCCTTACCCTACTCTGTCTAGTGACCCAAGGCCCCCAGGCAGAAAAAAAATAGCCCTACTCTGGAGGCTGAGGCACAAGAATCACTTGAACCCGGGAGGCGGAGGTTGCAGTGTGCCGAGATTACATCACTGCACTCCAGCCTGGGCAATAGAGTGAGACTCTGTCTTGAAGAAAAAACAAATAGTGTCCTCTGAGGCATGATATTTCAAGGACTTAGAGATTACCTCCAAGAAGGAAAGGGCAAAAGCCACATCTTCCTTTGGACAAGGTAAATTTTTGACTACACAAACTGTGAGCCATATTAAAATGAGGCAGTCATTTGCTAATTTTAACAGTGTTTGAAAGACTCCTGTAGAAATAAAAATGCTTCTTAGTCATCATTTGTAGCGCAGTAGTAAATTGAAGTTATATTTTTCTACAGTAATTTGAGATTTCTTATAGTTTTACCTTTTCCTCCAAAAAGAAAGTTGTCCTTTTCACTTCTGAATATTTATCCTGAAAAATACTATATTGAAGAATTACTGCAGCATAATTTATATCAGTAAATTGGACGAAACACTATAATTTAAAATAGGGGAATAGTTAAGGATATTGTTATAGAAGTTTAATAATCTGAAAATAATTGTGATGCAGCCTGGGCAAAATGGCAAGAGTCAACAAAAAAATAAAATACATGATCGATCAGTAGAGTAAAATATAATAATTTTTTTTTTTGTCTCTACAATAATTAAAAAATCAGCTGGACAAAGTGATGCATGCCTCTAGTCCTAGCTACATGGGAGGCCGAGGTGGGAGGGTGGTTTGACTTGGAACTTTGAAGCCTCAGTGAGCTAAGATCGTGCCACTGCAGTCCAGACTGAGTGACAGAACAAGACCCTGTCTCACAAAAATAAATAAATAGTGACAGAATAACAACATGGAAAAAGCTTATCAGTTAAAAGGATAATGGATCGGAGCATAGATTTATATTATAACTTGATAAAATACATACTAAGATGAATGACTTATCAAAATGGAATATGATCCAGCTATTTCACATTTATAGATTTATTCTGAGATAACTGTGGATAAGTAGGCAAAGATGCTTAAATAAGGTGGTTACAGTGAAAAGTTTTGCGGTTTTTTCTCTAAACAAATCTCATCACAATGTTCTGCAGGAAAAATTCAAATGCATAGACAGATACATGCTTTACTCTTTTTCCCAAACGTTAACCATAAATGAGATTTTAATAAGTGTCCTGAACAATTTTATATAAAGAAGATACGGACTTTGATACTAAAAATGGATACTTTTCTTTTTTCTTCAAGACAGAGTCTCACTCTTTTGCCCAGGCTGGAGTGCAGTGGTGTAATCTCGGCTCACTGCAATCTCCGACTCCCGGATTCAAGTGATTCTTGTGCCTCAGCCTCCCAAGTAGCTGGGGTTACAGGCATGCATCAGCATACCTGGCCGATTTTTGTAATCTTAGTAGAGACAGGGTTTCACTGTATTGTCCAGGCTGGTCTTGAACTCCCGACTTCAGGTGATCCACCTGCTTTGGCCTCTCAAAAGTGCTGGGATTACAGGTGTGAGCCACCACGCCCTGCCTATAGTATTTATTTTTAAGCTGCCCATGCAATTGTATTGAGTAACCAAGGCAGAGGGCTATTATCTTGTACCTGATACTCTGCTGTAGGCTCTCAAGGAGTATAATCTAGTATAAGGCACAAATAATAGACCTCAAGGTAGCTGAGAAATAACTGTGTACATATTTGACAAAATTATGATATTGGCAGTTATATATATAGGAAGAATATATTATGTGAACTGAACTAAAATTCTAGAACCTTACACATTTTAATGTTAAACTGATGAAAATGAAGTTGAACCTTTTCACTCGGGGTAGAAAAATTCTCAAGGATGTGGTGCCATTTTATCTATGACTAGTAGATAGGATTGGATATGTAGCAAAGGAATAGTGCTTGAAGCAGGAGAATATCATAAAAAGATGCAAAATAAATATGATTTGTTTGGAGAAAATTACATGACAGAGGAGTAGTACTGTGAGAAGAGATCCAGATTAGAAAGAGTTTTTCATTGCCATCACAGGACTTTCAGTAACCAACAGGGAATAATTTCACATTAATAGTTGATTGGAAATTTATTTGGTAGGAAACTAGGTAACAGTTTATTGAATGAGATAAAAATAGAAAAAAATTGAGTAACTTCTCTTGCCAAGTTGAAACTGAAATGGCATGTGTGCATTAAGAAGAATATAGTCAGGCTGGACGTGGTGGCTCATGCCTGTAATCCCAGCACTTTGGGAGGCCAAGGTGGACAGATCACTAGAGGTCAGGAGTTTGAGACCAGCCTGACCAACATGGTGAAACTCTGTCTCTAATAAAATACAAAAATTAGCTGGGCATCATGGTGGACACCTGTAATCCCAGCTGCTCAGAAAGCTGAGGCATGAGAATCACTTGAACCCAGGAGGCGGAGGTTGCAGTGAGCTGAGATGGTGCCACTGCACTCTAGCCTGGGTGACAGAGCAAGACCTTGTCTCAAAAAAATAAAAAAGAAGAATATAGTCAACTTTTGGGATTCTTAGCCCTACTCTGGGGCCTGTGTTCACAGTTTAACACCTCCTCTAAGTGTCTTTCTGGTAATCTCAAGTGTCTCTAAGAAAGTGCTTTCTTCTTGCTAGTTTTTTTTTTTAATGTCAAAAATATAGAAAGAGTTGGTTTCTCACAGCAGGTAACTTGTTTGGATGATGGAAAGGTGTTTGTGCTTTTGACTTCTCAGTTTTTCTATTGGAAATGTTTGACTTTCAAGATACTGCCTTATTTTTTCTCACCAATTTTTTCTTTAACTCTTTTGGTAGATTTCTTATTTTCCTTCCCTTGAGCTGTTGTATCCCTTTATAGTTTTGTTTAAGAGAGGCTATTAGGTCAATTTTTTTTTTTTTTTACATTTTATAAAAAGTTATTTGCTGTCAGTTTAAATTTGTATAATTTCTGGTGTATGTTATCTGCCTTTTGTAATGTTTCTTTCTTTTCTTTTTGTTCTGCTTATTTTTGAAGGGATGCCTTCTGGACCACCATTGTACAGAAGCATAGTGTTGAGGATAAGCTGTGACAGTGGGCTGTGGCAGGGTTGAACACAGGTATTAGTGATGGCTGTTCTAAGATAGCAAGACTCTCAAGCCAGTAGCAATCCTTTGGCTGAGTATGAAGTATCTGTTGTCCTATATTTTATTTTTTAATTTTAATTTTATTAAACTTTTGTAACAATTAGAGATGCACGGCAAGTTGTAAAGATACTACAGAAAGGTCTTGTGTGCCCCTTACAAAGTTTCCTCCAGTGATTACATCTTATATAATTACAGTACACCATCGAAACAGGAGCATTAGTATTGGCACAGTGCCTGTATATAGTTCTATTTGATTTTATTGCATATGTAGATGCCTGTAACTACCATCACAGTCAAGAGAACTAATCCATCACCACAAAGATCTCCTTATGATACCATTTATAATCATACCTACCACCTCTGCCACCTCCGCCCAACCATCTCTACCTCCTGGCAACCACTAATCTGTTTTCCATCTCTATAATTTTTGTCATTTTGAGAATACTGTAGGTGAAATCATAGAGCATATTATCTTTTGAGGTTGCTAAGTGTACGTTTAGTTTTTTAAGAAATCACCAAACTACTTTCCAGAGTGTCTTTACCATTTTACATTGCTACCAGCAATATATGAGAGATCCATTGTTTCCATATCAGGTCTACATTTTATACTATAACTTTTTATTTTAGGTGTTCTGGTAGTTAAGTGGTAGTATCATGGTCTTAACTTTTCCTTGAAGTGGCTTTTAATTTGCATTTCTTTTTTTTTTTTTTTTAAGATGGGGTCTCACCATGTTGGTCAGGCTGGTCTTGAACTCCCGACCTCAGGTGATCTGCCTGCCTTGGCCTCCAATGTGCTTGGCTTACAGTTGTGAGCCACCGCACCTGGCCTAATTTGCATTTCATTAATGAGTAAATTAGGTTTAGTATCTTTTCACGTGCTTATTGGCCTTTTTTTTTTTTTTTAATTTTTTTTTTTCTTTTTAAGACGTGGTCTTGCTATGTTGCCCAGGCTGGAGTGCAGTGATTATTCACAGGTGCAATTCCACTACTGATCAGCACAGGAGTTTTGACCTGCTCCGTTTCCAACCTGGGCCAGTTCACCCCTCCTTAGGCAACCTGGTGGTCCCCTGCTCCCGGGAGGTCACGATATTGATGCTGAACTTAGTTCAGACATCCGATCGGCATAGCACACTACAGCCCAGAACTCCTGGGCTCAAGTGATCTTTCCACCTCAGCCTCCTGAGTAGCTGGGACTACAGGCACACACCACTGCAAAAAATATTTGAAATATTTTTTCAAATCCAGTGGGTTGCCTTTTTTTATTGTTGAGCTGTAAGGATCCTTAGGTGTTCTAGGTATCAGTTTCTTATGAGATACGTGATTTGCAAATACTTTCTTCCATTTTCCATGCTCTTTTTATTCTCTTGATGGTGTTCTTTGAAGTACAAAAGTTTTTATATTTGACAAAGTTTTGTTTATTTTATTTTGTCATTTGTACTTTTGGTTTTGATAATCCATTTTTTTTGTTTATTTTTATTTACTTAGAGATAAGTTCTTTCTGTGTTGCCCAGGTTGGTCTTGAACTCTTGGCTGCAAGTGATCCTCCCTTTTTGGCCTCTCCAAGTGCTGGGAATACAAGTGTGAGCGACTGTGTCCAGCTTTTTGTACCCCATATAAATGCAACAATATAGTGTGTATTCTTTGAGTGACTTTTTAGGTTTGTGAGTCTTATCTGTGTTACGTAGAGCAGTAGTTCATTCTCCTTGTATAATCATTGCATGCATTTACAAAAATTAACTCAGATATTCTACAGTTGATGGCATTTAGTTGTTTCCAATTTGGCTAGTGCAGATAATGCTGCTGAAGACAATCTTGTATGTCTAGGTGCACACAAGCAGGCAGTATCTTGGGGGATATGTATCGGAGTAGACTATATAGGGATCCTAGTATATTCATATATTTGACTTTAGTAGATTGGATCTATTTTCCAAGTGGTACCAGTTTACACTCCCACTAAATTGTACTTACTTAACTCCCATGTAAGAGTTTTTGTTACTCCACACTATTACTAATGTGATATTGTAAGTCTTTTTCACATTATAGTATTTCATTGTGGTTTTAACTTGCATCTCCCTGATGACCAATGAGAATGTGGTCAGATATCTTTTCTTATGTTGATTGGATATGGTGTTAATCATTTATATGTGGTTTAAGAAAACATTTAATTCGTTTTCACTTACAATGGTGGTAGCTGTTATGGAGCTATACTTGTTATTCTGGGAATCAGGCTGAAAGAGTAGCTCCTATCTGAGATGTGCTCTTATTTCAGAGAGAAAGAGAAAAAATTGGCAGAAATGACTGATATTTTTGAAGTTACTGTTCGGATTAAGTGTAGATCATGTCCATTCATGTTCCACTGGCCAAAGGATATTACAAACCTGTGTTCATTGTCAATGAGGGAGGGAGTTACACTCCTCCCACTGGAGGCATTGCAAGTCACATGACCGTGGATGGGGATGAATGATTCTTTTTCAGGAATAGGAGAGGGTGCAAATACTCTGGAACAGTAATATAGTCCACCACTTTGTGAGATGCCTATTCAAGTCTCTTGTCATTTTTCTGTTATCTTGGCTTTTCCATACTGATTCCTAGTGTTTTGTTTTTCCTTTTTTCTTATTCTTAGTAAGGTCTGGATGTAAACCCTTTGTTGGTTTTATGTATCACAATATCTTTTTGTTCCATGACTTGTCTGTTTATTCTCCTAATGATATCTTTTGTTAAATTGTTAATTTTAATGTTACCTAGTTTATCAGTATTTTTGCTTTATAGTTGTGCTTTTTGTTATTGTTGAAAAAATACATTTCTGCAAATCTAGAAGGAACTAAAGTGACCTCCAAATGGTTTCTAAGATTATATTAACTTTATTTATAGGTAGAAACATACTGATGCTAACTCATATGCGTGGAAAATCTATTAGCAATGCATTTAACCAAATTCCTCATATATAAAAATCATGTTAGTTTAAATTTTTACTATCAGTACACATAAAGCTGCGAAATTGTGTCTTTCTCTATATGCAGGTAGCCAGCAAACCACAAAGTCTGTTAGATATTACATGTAGCCTGATAATATCTACATTTCAGATATTATTAGGAAGACCTATTCTTTAAGTGAGGCCTTAATCCTGATTTTTCTATGAGTTGAGATTTTCAGTTTTCTTTTATGTTGATTACTTCATTCCTTCTTCTTGTTCTGGGGTGTCTCTATAAACTTCTAGTGAAAGATCCAAAGGGAGTAATTTCTGGATGTTTAATACAGGACTTGTTTAAATAATTGTATTTCTATTATGTAGGTATATTGGTGGTTTGTCTTTCTTCAGCAAAGGCTGAAGTTCTTCCCTACAGAAGTGGCGCCTTCACCTAAACATTAAATATGTGCTGTAGGACTGTTGCTGTTCTAATATTTGTAGGATTGTTTGGAGATTTTTATTACTCAGTGGATCAAAACTCTTGTTCTTAAAAATTGACGAAGCTAAACCATAGTACTATTTAAAATAGGTTGGTTTTAACTTGGTGCACAGTATTTATTGTCCTTCCTAAAAGTAATCTTTTGAATGTTGATAATAGATCTTAGGTTACAGTGAAAAGACTTCTCTGACTTACTTTTTAATGTTGCCAGTTCAGATTTAGAATGTGATCATTCCAAAAAAATGAAATAAAGAATTCTTTTTACCTGAAAAAAAGAATAAATTACTTAAATACTTGTTTAAGAAATAGTCTGCATTAAAGATCATTATGAGGCCTAATGGATAAAAGATTATTGATTATACAGAAGTTAGCCAATATGGAAATAAATTGTGTCTACTTAAAAAAATACATTGGTATTGAAAAGTCAGAATTCTTAGGGAGAAGCTATACAAACTATTTGCATATAAATATATACTATGAAAGCAGTGTCATAATACAACCCCCTGAATATGGTTTGGCACTTCAGATGTTACATTTTGGAAAACTGGGTTTGGTTAGAAAGAATTTCAAGATTATGCCCCCATTTCTGTGGTGGCAGTTGTGTTTTTTTTGTTAACTAACAATACAGTTGTGGATTTGCAGCAGTTTTTCCTTGCTATGCAATTTATTTCCAACCTTTTGATTTTGTGATTCTTGAGGAGTTCCCCCTTTAATATCTTCATACAAAGATGAAGTAATATTATTAGATTTTAATACTTTTAGTAGTAAATACGGACCATTATCTAAAACTTGCTTTATTAACCGAATGATGGTTTTGCTTTTCAGCGGGGATCTGATGAGCTTCTTTCTTCTGGCATCATTAACGGACTTTTTACCATGAACAGTTCTACTCCTTCTACAGGTGTGTTTGGTGAGTTGTTTTTTGTTTTTTTTTTTTAGTGTTTTCTTTCCATGGGTTTCAATTTTTTTTTTTTTACAATGTTCTTATTTTGTTTATCTTACATCATGTCAAAGTCATTCATCTTATAAATTTGTTGCAGTAAAGTACTATATACTGTTTACATAGATGAAATCACTAATTATACCTCTCAAGTTTTACAGATTCATTTGGATCTAATTTGGTGATTCTTTTTTTTTGATTGATGTTCTTTGTGTTACATAGTTTTGATAAAAATACTTTCAATAAGTTGATGACCCAGAATTATTGAGTAAAAGAGCTAGATATAAAACTTGTGTTGAGGCCTGGCGTGGCAGCTCAAGCCTGTAATCCCAGCACTTTGGGAGGACTAGGTGGGTGGATCACCTGAGGTTAGGAGTTCGAGACCAGCCTGGCCAACATAACGAAACCCTGTCTCTACTAAAAATACAAAAATTAGCTAGGTGTGATGGCCGGCATCTGTAATCCAGCTACTCAGGAGGCCGAGGCAGGGAGAATTGCTTGAACTCAGGAGGCAGAGGTTGCAGTGAGCCTAGACATGCCATTGCGTTCCAGCCTGGGTGACAGAGCAAGATGCCGCCTCAAAAGAAAAATAAAAAACTTGTGTTGGGTGATGGAGGATGTGGAATAGAAGTATTAAAGTGTAAGACAATACATTTTAAAAATTGAAGTAATTTACCTACCGTAAGGTACCACATGATTTAAAAATAAATGTTCTTGAAATTTACTGGCTGTAAAGTGAATTGAAGGAGTAAGTACTGGAAAGAGTGAGCAGTGAAAATATTGATGTAATCCTGTAAAGGATGGTAGCTGGCACTGTGGCAGTGGTAGTGTGATGAAGAAAACTGAATAACTAACTTATAGAAGATAAAATTGATAGTAATTGATGATTAATTGAATGTTTGAATAAGGGATTTCAATTATTGATTTCCAGGTTTTGGACTTGGATAACTGGATAAATGAATGGTAATAAATGGTTGTGCCATTCATTTCTATTAGAATGTAGGAAGATCAGAATTGGACAACACAGCAGGTTCAGATTTGCATATTCTGAATTTGAGATTCCTGTGGAACATCCAAATGAAAATGTCAGATAGGCAGTGGGTCCCTGGTTTCAACATCACGAAAGAAATTTGACAGTGTCATACACAGTTGACAGCTGAAGCCGTGGGCATGGAGAGTTTCGGAGAAGGAAGGATTTCTTTATCCAAATGTTGTTGGAGTTGTAGGGAGTTGGGGATGAATGAAACTCCCTTTCCAGACCAGGAGCTTTATGTGTGCTTTGGGACTATGGGAACATAGACGTTTGGGAACATAGACTGAGCTCATTCTAGCTTATTTTAATGTAACTATTAATAATAATTCTTTTTAAAAATGAAGGTGTTAGAACATACAGGATACTAGAACAGTGGTACCAAACTGTGATAGCCTCAGGCAAACTAGAACTTACAGTCATTCTATATAGGTGTTGTTATTAAAAAATTAACACCTGATTCTATCACCTAACACTAAAATTCTTCGTAGGTGTTGTTTTAAAAAATTATCTTAGCTTAATGTGGACATGTCTTCTTCCATGTGAACTTTAAATTATTTCATCTAGTTCAGGACATGCAATCTTTTAGCTTCCCTGAGCCATACTGGGAGAAGAATTCTTTTGGGCCACACATAAAAAATGCTAACATTAATGATAGCTGATGAACTAAAAAAAATTGCAAAAAAATCTTAACGTTTTAAGGAAATTTACGAATTTGTGTTGGGCTGTCCTGGGCTGCATGTGGCCCACAGGCTGCATGTTGGACAAGCTTGATCTAGTTCTAAAACAATCCTTCTTCCCCTAACCTTTACCCACAATATCTTAGGGATTCTGATAAGAATTATGTTAGAATTATATGTTAATGTGAAACGTTGATCTTTTTGTGGTATTATCTTTCCATTTGGGAATATGACCTATGATTCCATAGGTTCTATTTTATTTTTATTTATTTATTTATTTCTCTCTCTGTGACTCTAGCCAAAGATTAGGTTCTATTTTATGTCCATTGACAATTATGAAAAAGTTCCACACTTATCCATATAAATCATATCCTTTTCTTTTAAAATGTCATCTTAGGAATTAATGGCAGAGGTTGTTTATTGTGTACCTTAGTGCTATTCTTTCATTTTCTTTACCAACAGAACCCTAATTTTTATCTGGCACATTGCTACCCAGATGAAACTACTGCTCTTCTGTTCTTCCTTAGCATGTAATTAAGTCTTGACAAGATATAAGTAGAAGTATAACATGAGACTTTTAGGGCATCTCTGCATGGGTACGCTATTTTTCCCTCCCATCTCCCGCTACAATCTTACTGCCTGTGTGTTCCAGCTTCTTAGATGATGATGGGAACAACAGACATTTATAACAGAGACAGCTAGAGCCTGATAACTTTGTCACCATTCCAGATCTGGAATTACTACATTTAGACGTTTTTGTGTGAGCAAGAGATTAATTGCTTCTTCTTCTTCTTCCTTTTTTTTTTTTTTGAGACTGAGTTGGGTTGCTTCCACCTCTTAGCTATTATTGTGAGTAATGCTGCAGTGAATATGGTGTGCAGATACCTCTTTGAGATCTTCTTGTTTTTAATTCTTTTGGATATACCAGAAGTGAGACCGCTGGATCATATGGTAATTCTGTTTTTTATTATTTTGAGGAACCATCATACTGTGTTTCATAGTGGATGCACCATTATTCCCACTAGCAGTACACAAGGGTTTCAGTTTTTCCACATCCTTGTCAATACTTATTTTCTGGGTTTTAAATTTTTTCAAATAATGGCCATCCTAACAGATGTGAGGCGATACGTGGTTTTGATTTGTATTTCTGTGATGATTAGTGATGCTGAACATCTTTCCATGTGCTTATTGGCTATTCATTTATCTTCTTTGGAGAAATGCCTCTTCAAGTCCTTTACCTATTTTTTGTTTTACTAATTTTTAAATTTTCTCTGTGATAAGCACTGCCCCCAGACTTTAAGTTGCCCATTTTTTGATTGGGTTGTTTTTGTTCTTGTTGAGTTGTAGCAGTACTTTATATATTCTTAATATTAACCCCCCTTCACATGTATGGTTTACAATTTTTTTCTCCCGTTAATTTTGTTGCCTTTTTAACTCTGTGCAAAGGGTTTTGAGTTTCATATTAGCCCCATTTGTTTATGTTTTCTTTTGTTGCTTGTGCCTTTGGTGTTATATCCAAGAAACCTTTGCGAAATTCGCTGTCATGAAGATTTTCCCCTTTGTCTCTTCTAGATCTTTTATAGTTACAGGCCTTATGTTTAGGCCTTTAATTCATTTTGAGTTATTTTTTTTTTCACGTGGTGTAAAATAAGGGTTCCATTTCATTCTTTATAAATGTGGATATACATTTTTCCAACACCACATATGTTGAAGAAACAATAATTTTATTTTTATTTTTATTTTTTTACTTTGTGAAATGAATTCCAGACAATATAGACGAAACTATTCTTTTCCTATCATGTAGCCTTGGCATCTTTGTTGAAGACCATTTGAACGTGTAAATTAGAGTTTATTTCTGGGTTCTCTAGTCTGTTCCATTGGTCTATATGTTTGTCTTTATGTCAGTAACATACTGTTGAGTAATTGTATAGAAGTTAGGAATTATTATAGTTTTGTAATGTATAGAAGTTAGGAAATGTGAGGCCTTCAGCTTTGTTTTTCTCAAGATTGTTTTGGCTATTTGGGGTCTTTTGTGATTCTTTATGAATGTCAGGATTTTTATTTTTCCTGCAAAAATGCCATTGGGATTTTGATAGGGATTGCATTGATCCTGTAGATCCCTTTGAATATTATGGGCATTTAAACAATTTCAAGTCTTCCAATCCATGAACATGGATGTTGTTGCCCTTTTTTTATTATATGTTGGAGACAGAGTTTTGCTCTTGTTACCTGGTCTGGAGTCCAATGGCACGATCTTGGCTCACTGCAACCTCTGCCTCCTAGATTCAAGTGGTTCTCCTGCCTCAGCCTCCTGAGTAACTGGAATTACAGGCATGTACCACCATGTCTGGCTAATTTTGTATTTTTAGTAGAGATGGGGTTTCACCACGTTGGCCAGGCTGGTCTCAAACTCCTGATCTTAGGTGATCTGCCCACCTCGACCTCCCAACATGCTGAGATTACAGGCATGAGCCACTGTGCCCAGCCACATTTATGGATATTCTTGACATATCTTTTTGTGAACAGATGTATGCATTTTACTTGAGTATGTGTCTAGAAGTGGAATTGTTGGGTCTTTGGATATTCAGTTGCTTATCTTTAATAGAGTCTACTAATTTCCAAAAGTGATTTTATACTCTTACCAGAAATTATGTCAGTTTAGTTATTCCGGAACTTTACCAATACTTGATTGTGTGTGTGTGTACATATATTTTATTTATTTATTTATGAATGACAGAGTCTCAGTTCGTCATTCAGGCTGGAATGCAGTGGCATGATTTCGTTTCACTGCACCCTCCACCTCCTGGCTTTAATTGATTCACGTGTCTCAGGCTCCCGAGTAACTGGTATTATAGGTGTGTGCTATTATGCCTTGCTAATTTTAATATTTTTAGTAGGGATAGTGTTTCATCATGTTGGCCAGGCTGGTCTTGAACTCCTCACCTCAAGTGATCCACCTGTCTTGGCTTTCCAAAGTGCTGATAATACAGGTATGAGCCACCATGCCCAGCCGATATTTTATATTTTTAATTTTATTTGCTCTGGTAAGCATATATTGATAGCACGTTGTGAGTTTTTTGTTTGCATAAATATTAATGCAATTATGTTTTCATATGCTTACTGATCATTTGGATATTTTTAATGAAGTGGCTACTCAGATCTTTTGCCTATTTTTCTATTGGGTTGTTTGCCTTTTTCTCTTTAACTTATTTATATACTCTGTTATGCACGTATGCAGATGCCTTCTGACACTGTAATTTACGAATTTATACTTAATGATGGCTTTCGTTTAACAGAAGTTGTTCTTGTCTCGGCTCACTGCAGCCTCTGCCTCCTGGGTTCAAGCGATTCTCCTGCCTCAGCCTCCTGAGGAGCTGGGATTATGGGTGCCTACCACCATGCCTGGCCAATTTTTTGTATTTTTAGAAGAGATGGGGTTTCACCATGCTGGCCAGGCTGATCTCAAACTCCTGACCTCAGATGATCCACCCGCCTCGGCCTCCCAAAGTGCTGGGATTGCAGGCCTGAGCCACTGTGCCCAGCCAGAAGTTGTTCTTTTTAATCTAGTCTATTTAATGTTTTTCCCTTTATGGCTACCATTTTTTGGCATCTTATTAAAAATGTACTTCAATTGTCTGCACATTGATTGTTAAAAATTTTTTTCTCAAATTCAGAAGTCTTTTCTTTTGAAACCATTGTATATATAATTATTGAAATCTTATTATGAAGCTGAATGTTAAAGAAATCTAATTGATTTACAAACAAAGATGATATGGATTAATAATATTTCTAAGCAGGAAACCACTGCTAACAAACTGAGTAATTTGTGTTTACACACACACACACACACACACACACAGAATAAGTATTATATGTGTGTAGATGTAATCACATAATCACAGCTTACTGTAGCCTCGACCTGCCGGTCCCAAGAGATCCTCCCATCCCAGCCTCTCAAGTAGCTGGGACCGTGGACATATAGAGTCAGGGTCTCCCTGTGTTTCTCAGGCTGGCCTCAAACTTCTGAGCTCAATCCTCCTGCGTTGTCCTCTCAAAATGTTGGGATTATAGGTGTGAGCCATGGCCCCTGGCCCTCTAATACTTTTGTTTACCAAAATACTTATAAACTGTTAATATGCTCTTTTGCTTTGCAGTAGCTAGATTTTTTTTTTTATCTTTTTGAAATTTCTTTTATGAAATCAAGCTTTAATGGCCTCTTGTAAAAGAACTCAGTATTAAATTTGGCTGCAAAGATGGTATAAGCAGTATAGAAGATAGAGATATATTTTCATCACATTCAACAAGTTCTGAATTAGTGCTCCAAGGTATGTGGTGTCTATTTTCAGGTTTGGCAAATAATCCCAGAGGTTATTGGAGCTTGGACAAAAAGAAGAGAAAAAGAAAAAGACATGTCTCCTTATAAAGACACTTACAGGAAAAGCAGCACATATCATTTTTGTTTACATTCTGTTTATACTTAGTCACACAGCCACACTTAACTACTTAGGAAGCTAAGAATGTAGTCCTTTTTTCTGACAGCATATACTTAGCTAAAAATAGGTGGTTTATGTAGAAAACAAGTGTTGGAAAACAAATTTGCATTCTCTGCCACTGGTATTGAATGCTATGATTTAATAATAAACAATAGTTTCTCTGATCAGTTTATTTGAGTACTTGGATTTTCATAGCAAGAAATGCATTCAGATTGCTTTAAATAAAAACCATATGAAGTATTGTGAACACTAATCTAGCACTTTAAAATAAATAATAAGTATACCAAAACAACAGAATAACAAATTCTGGTGGTTGTATTGTGGAACATCCAATTGCCAGACATGTCAAGAACCTCAAAAATGTGGCTCATAAGCAAGTAAAAAGTCAATCAACAGAAACAAACCTAGAAGATTACAGACATGATGGAATTATCAGCTCTGCACTTTGAAACAGTTACTGAAAGTATGTTCAAGTAGTTAAAGGAAAACACGAACATAAGAAGGAGAAAAATGAAAGATAAAAATCATTAGAATTTACTGAGATTAAAAATAAGATACCTGAAAAAAATACATGATGGCATTCATAGCACATTATATTCTACAGAAAAAAACATCAATGAATTTGAAGATTGCAAAAGAAGCTAAAGCATACAGACAAAAAATACTTAAGGCCAGGCGCAGTGGCTCACACCTGTAATCCTAGCACTTTGGGAGGCTGAGGCGGGTGGATCACCTGAGGTCAAGAGTTCGAGACCAGCCTGGCCAACATGGTGAAACCCCATTTCTTCCAAAAATATAAAAATTAGCTGGGTGTGTGGTGGTGTGCACCTGTAATCCCAGCTACTTGGGAGACTGAGGCAGGAGAATTGCTTGAACCCTGGCAGGCAGATGAAGGTTGTAGTGAGCAAAGATCATACCACTACACTCCAGCCTGGGCAAAAGAGTGAGAGTCTGTCTCAAAAACAAAAAAATACTGAAAAAAAAAGTGAACAGAGCCTTAGTAACCTCTGGACAAAATCAAGCAATCTAAACATACATAACTGAAGTTGTGCAGAAAAATGACTGGGGCAGGGAGCAGAAATATATCTGAAGAAATAATTACCCCAAATCTTCCATATATGTTGGAAACCATAAACCCACTTACCCAGATTCAGTGAACCTTAAGCAGGGTAAACACAACAAAAACCACACCCAGGCTTATCATAATCAAATTACTGAAAATGAGGAATGCAGAGTAAATCCTAAAAGTGGCCATAGGGGGATGGGGGTGGGGTTTGGTGGAGGGAACCACTTTTCCTTCGAAAGAAAAAGATGAGAATGAGGAGAGATTTCTTATTTGATACAGTGCAAGCCAGAAGACAATGAAACATCATTAGAGTGCTGTGAAAAAAAATCAGACTGGAATTTACATGGAATTTAAAAGTGAAGTTAAAGTCTTCTTGTAGGCACATGAGCTGAGAGCATTTGTTAGCTCTCATGAAGTGGTAAGAGAAATTCTTTAAACATGAGGAAAATGATTCCAGTTGGAAACTTGGGTTTTATACAATATGATAAATATGTGGATATATGACTTTTCCCTCCTTTTTTGTTGTTAAAGATTATTGACTACCTAAAGCAAGATAAGATATTTTTGGGGGTTATGACATATGGGAAAAGCAAAATATACAACAGTACCACAAAGGATAGTTCGACAGAAGGAGACATACACTTTGGAAGATTCTTAGAGTGTACCTAGGTGGTTTAATATTATTTGAAGGTGGTCTGTGATAAATTAAAGATGTATATTGTTTACTCCAGAGCAGTCACTTAAAAAAAAAAGTAAAAAGGAATAGCATATAATGTAAATGAAATGCAATACCAAAAATTAAAATAAAATCCAAAGGAAGCCAGGAAACAAGGAAAAAAAGAAATATAAAATAAATGATACCAATAGAAAACAAGTAACAAGATGGTGGATGTTTAAACCCAACCACGTTAATAATTACATAAAGTGGAAATGAGATAAGAATTTCAATTAAAAGGCAGATTGTTTGGATAAATGGAAGACTGAGTTATTTAATGTGTTTAAGAAACCCATTTTAAATATGAAATCTCAGGTAAAAAGCCAAAGGTTAGGAAAGAAAATATATGCCAACACTACTCATAAAAATTTTGGAGTAGTTAGCTATACTAATGTCAGGAAAAGTTGACTTTGGGCAAAAGAATATTGCCAGGGATAAAGAGAGAGATTTCATAATGATAAAGAGGTCAATTTATTGAGCAGACATAATCTAAATATAGGGATCTATTTAATACATAGTTTCAAAATACATAAAGTGAATATTAATAGAATGAAACAAATAGATAAATCAAGTATATTTAGAGATAGCACTCCTCTGTCAGTAATTGATAGTATAGAAGACGGAAAATCAGTAAAGGTATAGAACAGGGATTGGCAAATTCTTACCTGTGGGCCAAATCCATCCCATTGCCCATTTTAAAATTTCCCATGAGCTAAAAGTGATTTTTAAAATTTAAAATGGTGAAAAATACTAAAAGATAATATTAAATGACTCATGGAACTTTTATGAAATTCAAATTTCTGTGTCCATACATAAAATTTTACTTGAGCACAGTTATGTGATTTGTTTATGGCTGCTTTCATGCCATAACTGCCCAATTGAATAGTTCTGAGAGAGATCCTGTGGCCCACAGTGTCTGAAATATTTATGTGACCCTTTAAGAAAAAATTGGTAGAGCCGTAATATAGAAAATTTTAACCAGCTTGATCTAGAACAGTCTTCCCAACTCCAACATAAAGCACTTTATTTTCAAGTTTAATAAAATAGTTATCAAGGATACGAGTCCTTTTCACACTGCTATAAAGAGCTGTCTGAGACTGGGTAATTATAAAGAAAAGAGGTTTAATTGTCTCACAGTTCCACATAGCTGGGGAGTCCTCAGGAAACTTATAATTACAGCAGAAAGGAAAGCAGGCAAGGTTTTACATGGTGGCAGGCAAGAGAGAGTGAGTGTGAAGGAGGAATTGTCAAACACATAACCATCAGATGTCATGAGAACTCACTATCACAAGAAGAGCATGGGGAAAACCACCCCCATAATCCATTTACTTCCTACCATGTCCCTCCCTCAGCACATGGGAATCATGGGGATTGCAATTCCAGATGAGATTTGGTGGAAACACAGAGTAAAACTGTATTATTCTGCCCCTGTCCCCTCCCAAATCTCACATTCTTTTTCCATTTCAAAAGCAATTATGCTTCCCAGTAGTCCCCAAAAATCTTAATTCATTCCAATATTAACCCAAAGTCCAAGTCCAAAGTCTAATCTGAGAAAAGGCAAGTCCCTTCTGCCTATGAACCTGTAGAATCAAACAAGTTAGTTAGTTCTAAGATACCGTGGGGATACAGGAATTGGATGAATGCTCCTATACCCAATGGGAGGAAGTGACCAAAATGAAGGAACCATAGGCCACAAGTCCAGAATCCAGTGGGGCAGTCATTAAATTTTGGTGGTTCTCTCTCTCTCTCTCTCTCTCTCTCTCTCTCTCTCTCTCTCTCTCTCTCTCTTTTTGAGATGAAGTCTCTGTTGCCCGGGCTGGAATACAGTGGCATGATCTTGGCTCATTGCAGCCTATGTCTCCTGGGTTCAAGTGATTCTCCTACCTCAGTCTCTTGAGTAGTTGGGGCTACAGGTGCACACCACCACACCTGGCTAATTTTTGTATTATTAGTAGACATGGGGTTTTGTCATGTTGGCCAGTCTGGTCTTGAACTCCTGGCTTCAAGCGATCCACTTGCCTTGGCTTCCCAAAGTGCTGATATTATAGGCATGAGCTACCATGCTCAGCCAGTCATTAAATCTTAAGGCTCCAAAATAATCTCCTTTGACTCCACATCTCACATCTAGAACATGCTTTTGCAAAGGGTGGGCTTCCAAGGCCTTGGGCAGCTCCGCCCCTTTGGCTTTGCAGGGTTCAGCCTCTGTGGCTCTGTTGAGAGCCAGTAGCTGGTGTTGAGTGCCTGTGGGTTTTCCAGGTGCATGGTGCAAGCTGTTGGTGCGTATACCATTCTGAGATCTGGAGGACGGAGGCCCTCTTCTCACAGCTCTACTAGGCTCAGTGCCTTAGCAGGGACTGTGTGTCTGGCTAACCCCACATTTTACTTCTGCACTGTCCTAGTAAAGGTTCTCCAAGAGGGCTCTGCCCCTGCTGCAGAATTCTGCCTGGACATCAGGCTTTTCCATACCTCCTCTGAAATCTAGGTGGAGGTTCCCAAAGCTCAACTCTTGTCTTCTTACCTGCAGGCCCAACACCACATGGAAGGCGCCAGTGCTTGGGGCTTGCACCCTCTAAAGCAATGACTGAGCTGTACCTTGGCCCCTTTTAGCCACCCCTGGAGCTAGAGCAGCTGGAATGCAGGGCACCAAGTCCCAAGGCTGCACAGAGCATCAGGGCCCAGCCCAGCCCATGAAACCATTATTTTCTCCTAGGTCCTCAGGCCTGTGATGGGAGGGGCTGCTGTGAAGATCTCTGACATGCCCTGGAGATACTTTCCCTATTGTCTTCCAATTAGCATCTCCTGGTTACTTAACGCAAATTTCTATAGCCAGCTTGAACTTCTCCCCAGAAAATGGGTTCTTATTTTCTACCACATAGGCTGCAAATTTTCCAGACTTTTACGCTCTGTCACCTGTTGAACACTTTGCTACTTAGAAATATCTCTCTTGAGTTGAAAGTTCCACAGATCTCTAGGGCAGGGGCAAAATGGCTGCCAGTCTCTTTGCTAAAGCATTGCAAGAGTGACCTTGGTTCCATTTCCCAGTGAGTTCTTCATCTCTATCTGAGACTACCTCAGCCAGGACTTCATTGTCCATATCATTATTAGCATTTTGGCCAAAAGGATTCAACAAGTCTCTAGGAAGTTCCAAAGTTTCCCATGTCTTCATGTCTTCTTCTGAACCCTTCAAACTGTTCCAACCTCTGCCCATATTCAGTTCCAAAGTCACTTTCACATTTTCAGGTATCTTTATAACAGTATCCCACTCAGCCAGTACCAACTTACTGTATTAGTCTGTTCTCAAACTGCTAAAAAGAATTGCTGAGACTGGATGCTTTATAAAGAAAAGAGGTTTGACTCAGTTTCACATGGCTGGTGAGGCCTCAGGAAACTTACAATCATGACAGAAGGGGAAGCAGGCAAGTCTTAATATAGTGGCAGGTTAGAGTGAGTATGAAAGAGAAACTCTCAAACATAAAACCATCAGATCTTGTGAGAACTCCCTCATTCATCAAAACAGCATGGGGGAAACCACCTCCATGATCTAATCACCTCCTACCAGGTCCCTCCCTCAACACATGAGGATTGTGGGATTACAATTCAAGGTAAGATTTGGCTGGGGACACAGCCAAACCATATCACCAAAGTAGGCAGGCTGTATCCTGGGTCCTAAAATAAGTTTCCTCCTTTAAACAGGGATTAAAATCGTATAGAGTAAATTACCTGACTTCATTAGAATTCTGTTAGAAATCAAAAAAGTAAGATCTTCAAATATTTTGGGGAAAAATTTCTCAAATATTAAAAACAAAAACAAAAGCAGAAAACAACCCATTGATCAAAGAAGTTGTCATAAGGGATATTAGCAGATATTTTGAACAGAAATAAAGTGAAACCATAACTTAATGAAATTTGTGAGGTTCCCCTAAAACTGTTCTTAGAAATTTGTAGCTTTAAATAGTTATATTAGAAAAGAAAAAATATCTAAAATCATCTAAGTTTCCAGTTATAACTAGCATAAAATGAGCAAGTTAAACCCTATAAGTAGACAGAAAAGAAGAAATAATTAAAGATGAACACAAAAGTCAGTGACAGAAAACAATAGAGAAAAATTAATGAAACCAATAGTTATTTATTTGACCAATAAAAATAATAATACCTCTAGGTAGACTTAAAAAAGAGAGAGAAAAGACACAAATTGCCAGTATCAAGAGTGATTCTACAGTCATTAAAAGGATGTTATTATTGACAATGTTTGTGACATTTTCATGTCAATATTCATGAAGGATATTAACAATCCCAGAATTGGTATGTTGAAGCCCTAACTCCTTATGTGATGGTATTTAGAGGTGAGACCTTTGGGGAATAATGTTTAGATTACATCATGAATGTGGGTAGGGTCCTCATAAGGAGATAAGAGCCCTTATAAGAAGAGACACCAGAGAGCTTGCCTGCACGTTCTCTCTGCTTGCTGTGTGAGGACACTGAAAAGTCAGCCAGCAAATAGGCAGCTGACTGTAAGACAGGAAGAGCCCTCACCAGAAACCCTTGATCTTGGGCTTTTAACCTCTATAAATGTTTGTTGTTTAAGCCTCCCAATCTGTGGTATTTTGTATGGTAGACTTAGCAGACTAAGCAGAGTAAGTGAATATTATGAAATTTTAAGATAATTTGACATTTTAGATGAAGTGGACAAATTCTTTGAAAGATACAAATTACCAAACTGATGCAGAAGGAATAGAAAACCCAGATAGCCACATAGCTGTTTTAAAAAATCAAATTAGTTTTTGAAAACTACAGTCTCATATGGCTTTATTGATGAATTCTAATCAGTCATATAATGAATAAATAATACCAATCCTACACAGACTGTACAGAATATAAAGGAGGTGGGAACACTTTTCACTTTTTCTTATGAGGCCAGTATTATGCTGCTACAGGAAAAGAAAACTGCAGATTAATATCCTTCATGAATATTGACATGAAAATGTTTAGCAAGATATTGAAGTTGGGTTTCTCCTTGTGACTGCAGTGTGAGAGCAGAGTACAAGCGGCAGCGACAGGAGTGGTGGCAGGACAAGCATTTCAAAAGTTTCTTCTGCTGTCTGAGTATTGGTTGAAAGGAGTACGGCTAAAACCATAGGCATTATGCTTCCAGAAACATCTCAAGGAAAAGTATTGTAAGTAATAGTTGGTAGATGTTGATGTTACGTAGGACTCTGAAGGGAAGAATGGAGAGATTTAACCAGTTAGCATGAAAGTTGGAGATAAAGTTGTACTCCCAGAATATGGAGGCACTAAAGTAGTTCTAAATGATAGAGATTATTTATTATTTTTATTAGAGAATGGAGTCTTCCTATGTTGTCCAGGCTTGTGTCAAATTCTTCTTCAAGTGATCTTCCCACCTCTCAGTCTCCTGAATAGCTGAGACTACAGGTATTTGGCACTGTGGCCAGCATCAAGGATTTTTTTTTTCTTATTTAGACATTCTTGGAAAGTATGTAGACTGAAATAAATTGTCATTGAAATGGCATCAACATGAACCTGCCCATCTCACTGAAATCTTACATCATGTAAATAATTCTTTCATTATTTCTGAAATAATGGAAGTTCTGAAATATTTTATTATGTAAATAATTGTCATAGCTCTCTCATAACAAACCAATGATCTCTAAACTAAAAAGAAAAATCACATTCAGGCGGGGCACAGTGGCTCACACTTGTAATCCCAGCACTTTGGGAGGCCAAGGCAGGCAGATCATGAGGTCAGGAGACTGAGACCATCCTGGCTAACACAGTGAAACCCCATTTCTACTAAAAATACAAAAAATTAGCTGAGTGTGGTGGCATGCGCCTGTAGTCCCAGCTGCTTGGGAGGCTGAGGCAGGTGAATTGCTTGAACTCAAGTGGCAGAGGTTGCAGTGAGCCGAGATCGCGCCACTGCATTCTAGCCTGGCCAACAGAGCAAGACTCAAAAAAAAATTACATTCAACTAGACACACACACACACACACGTGTATGAAGAGTAAGGAAAAAAAATGATATGGTACTTGTGTCATACCAAGTAGGGTTTGTACAAAGTGCTTAACATTTGAAAATCAGTGTAACAGAATACAAAATAAAATCTGCTCATCTTAGCAGTTCTGGAGAAGGTGTTTGAAAGAATGCAAATCCTTTTGTGACTAACAAAATTTTTAGCCATCTAGGAATAAAAGAGAACATTTTCAACCTGATAAAGGTTGAAACTACAGCTAGCGTTATTATTATACTTGATAGTGTAAGGTAATGCTTTTCCGCTAATACCAAGAACAAGGCAAAGATGTCCAATCTCTTTCATTGTATTCAACATTATGCAGACAGAAACTCCTGGCTAGTTCAGTAAAGCTGTTAAAAATAAATAAATAAATAAACGGCAGGCCAGCTACGGTAGCTCACGCCTGTAATCCCAGCACTTTGGGAGGCCAAGGTGGCCATATCACCTGAGATCAGGAGTTTGAAACCAGCCTGGCCAACTTGGTGAAACCCCATCTCTACTAAAAATACAGAAGTTACCTGGGCGTGGTGGTGTGTGCCTGTAATCCCAACTACTAAGGAGGCTGAGGCAGGAGAATTGCTTGAACCCGGGAGGCAGAGGTGGTTGCAGTGAGCTGGGATTGCACCACTGTATTCTAGCCTAGGTGACAGAGAAGACTCCATCTCAAAAATAAAATAAAAGACATACAAATTCAAGAGTAAGAAATAAAACTGTGTATGTAGAAATACTAAAGAATTTAGCAAGGCTGTAGGGTATAAGTTCAATATATCAAAGTTAGTTGTCTTTCCTTATATTATCAATTATTAATTATAACAAAAATTGTAAAGTGTTATTTTCAGGTCCATTAAAAATTATGAAGTACTTAGGAATAAAGGTATCAAAATATGTGTGAGACCATTACATTGAAAATGACAGGACTTTGCTGAGAGAGAGAAACTTAAAAAGATCTAAATAAATGCAGAGATGTCATGATGTTTGTGGTTTAGATGACTCAGAAATGTTAAGATGTGAATTCTGCCCAAATAAGTACCTCATTTCAAGAATTGTGATAAAGCTGTAGTAATCTATAGAGTCCATATTGCTTGGGGTGGGGGTTGGGGGTTTGGTAGTGAGGACTAAGTGCAAAGGGGTATTAGATAACTTTTTGGGTTGATGAGAATGTTCTGTGTCTTGATTTTTGTAGTGGTTATATGGGTTGTATTTGTCAAAACTCAGCAAACCCTGCATTTAAAATGTGGGTGGATGTCTTATTCTACCTAAAGTAAACTCTCATAAAGTTGATTTTTAGAAAATGAATCCTTATTTCGCAAGTAGTTTTCCTAACAGATTCTTCCAGTTTTCAGGTGAAACTATTATGAATTACTAAAAACCGTCTTCCACATAGCTTTTTGGAAGTATGACTAATACGTAGTGAGCATTTTGTAGTTTTTAATATATAGTTCAGTAAAATACAACAAGATATACACAAACACAGCATTTTGGATGCTTATTTTTATTATTGAGATTTTCGGAAACTGTAGTCCTTATGTACAGAAAATAATTATTTAAATTTATGTGTTAAGTACATTTGAATTTCCTTATTTCCTATTAGCTTTTAAATCATGGCCATACAATTGATTATAATGGTATACATTCTTCATCTTCAGATTATTTATCAAATCTTTACATAGAACCCTTTCCCAGTCATCTAAATGAGTGGTTCTTAGATTTTGAGATTTCATATAATAGTAATATGTTCAGTTATTTTGGGCAGTGTCTTAATTATGGCAAATAGGGACATCAAGTGCAAAAATTTACTATCACTTAACAATTACTATCTCGATTGGAAACAAAATAGAACATAATTTTCAAGTAAAACAGTCATTCTTAAGAAACGCCAGACATATTATTGATTGCAGTGTACTAGATGTTATGCTGAGCATTTAAAATATATTGAGAAGAACAAATTAAAATTTCAAAATATCCTTGTTATACCCGTTTTACAGGAGTAGAATCTGAAGCTTAGTAATGTTAAGTTACTTGCTCAGAATAGGATACTTGATTTCATAGCTCCACGCTCTTGACATTAGTCCAGGCATTTTTAGAATACAGAACAATTAACAACCTAAAATGATAATTTGTAATTGCATATTTCTTGGTAAAAGTTTGCCATCTTAGGTCTTTATTTGATAATGCAACACAAATGAGAGCTCAGTAAACTTGTTTGGTATTCGTATTTTCTCAAATATAGAATATACCTCTGTTAAAGAAACAGCTTTCTTAGTGTTCTTTCATTCTTGATGGGGTATTCTGGGTAAACTGATAGGCGTCTCATGCCTTTAGAATGTTTCTGCAGGCCTTTAACTCCTTGTGCTAGTTGAGCAAGGCCACGTTGGAGGTGTTACTGTTTAGCTCCCTATGTCTGCTGGGAGGGTGCCAAAAAGACATTCCCTATTCAGCTCTTGGTCCTGTCCAGGACTCTGACGTTTGATGTTTTACTCTCGTGACAGTATTATCATTTGTTACTGTCCACAATCCATGTAAACCTTTGTAAATTTACAATGTCAGTGTCAAGTTACGTACCTTTTTGCAGGAGTAGTAGGACACTCTGAAATTTTTATGGTTAAACTATGAAATTACCTTTACACTTTAGTTTGGGTATTTATGAGAATCAAATGAGGCAGTGTAAGTGAAAACAGTTTGAAAGTTAGAAGTGAAATGACATTTTAGGTATTTGGTGCCTGTTTTAAGTTTTTGGAGCGGAATAATGACGTGATACACTTATTTTATTTTATGAGGGTATCAAGCTGAAGTGCAAGTGGTGCTATCTTGGTTCACTGCAGCCTCCTCCTCCTCCCTGGTTTAAGCGACTCTCCTGTCTCAGCCTCTCCATGTACCTGGATTATAGGCATACGCTGCCACACCTTGCTAATTTTTGTATTTCTTTTGTAGAGAATGGAGTTTTACCATATTGCTCAGGCTGGTCTCGAACTCCTGACCTCAGGTGATCTGCCCGCCTCAGCCTCCCAAAGTGCTGGGATTACAGGTGTGAATCACTGTGCTGGGCCCGATAAACTATTTTAGTTAAACGTTAATACGATACTGGATCCCCAGAATATGGGAAGCAGGGAGAGTAAAACTAGAGGAAGGGAGAACTAAGTGAGGTCAAGATTAAGGTGAAGTTGGTGACTTTCAGAGTGGAGATGTAAGAAGTAGTCATTTTGGAGGGAAAATTAGTACTTCTCAGTGATTAATAAGGGAGAGAAGGATATAGAATCTCTTGCCTTCCAGATTAATTAATCCAATAAACATTTGCGTGTACCTGTTATTTTCCATAATCTGACATAGGCATTTGCTATGTAAAGGTACACAGACCTGTATCGGCCTCTAGGTATTGATGGCATTTTAGGTCTGGGTAGTATGCTGCTTGCATTCATGAACATAGAGAATTTGGGGGCAAGTGCTAGTTTGGGTATTAAGTCAACCCGTCTAGTTGTAAACAAGTTAAGTTCTCTGCCACAGATATGGATATGAAATGTGGCTGTAGTAATTTTTATTTGGTCCTCATGAAATTTGTTTAGGATTATAGACATTTGATTGTAAAGTTCCATTAGTGTTTAGAGAAATGATATTTTTAGGCATCTGGAAAGATTTATTTTTCTCCGGATAGTGGCAAATATGGTATTTAGTGATCAAACAACATTGCCGTGAAACTTTTGGCTTTTAAATAATTTGTATTTAGTATTTTTAGTTCTATTTCTGGAAGAAAAACATTTCTGAATCTTACCTGCTTAAATTTAAGTGTTCCATACAGGCTTGTCAATTCTAGTTATTCTCAGTATTGAAATAATAGCATTTATATAAATTTAGCTTAGATAATTTTTTTCTCTTTTCTTTTTTTTTTTTTTACTTTACAGCAGTAATTCTCCAACTTAAGGGTAAACAGAATCTCCTGGTAGGCTTGTTAAAGCAGGTCACTGGGTTCTACTCCTGGAGCTTCTGCTTCAGTAGGTCTGGGGTGGGGTTGGAAATTTACATTTTCAGCAAGGTGGTACTTTAAGAATTATTGTTATATAAAAAGGAATTAAGATTATATCATAGGACACCACAATTTAGCTTCTAAAAAATAAAGACTATTAACACCTAAGAAATAAACTTAATTTTCATAAACATACAACTCAAATCCAAATCTCCTTAGGATGTGATAAAAGATTTTTATCATGGTCTTTCCTAAAATTTTATTGTTCTAATTTATTTAGCAATAGAATAAATTAGAAAAATGGCCCTAAAATACATTAAAGACATCATAAGTAGTGTTCTGTATTTATAAGAAAAAGTTGAGTATTTAAAGATATTTGAAATAATATAATTCACTTACCCTTATACTTTTCCTTGCAGTTAAAAATCAGACTTCAGTTTTAAAAAATGTAATACCTACAGTGAAAATCCAAAAGCACCCATTCATTAAAAGGTAGTTGGTTTTGTTTTCTACTCTTTTTCCACCTACCCCCATCAGCCCCATGGTTCCCTGAAGTTCAAAACCCAAAACTCATGTAGGATTAAATGTAACAGTATGGTTAATACAGTATGTCAACCCAAATTAGTTTCAGTAATTTAAAAAAGAATCTTATGTTTTTTAGCTAATGG
The DNA here is from genome assembly GCA_004027715.1 of Plecturocebus donacophilus. Lineage (NCBI taxonomy): Eukaryota > Metazoa > Chordata > Mammalia > Primates > Pitheciidae > Plecturocebus > Plecturocebus donacophilus. Next base: position 45,371 of record PVKP010005997.1, on the reverse strand, counting down.
GAATGACAGCAAGAAATTTAAACGAGATAGACCTCCCTGTTCGCCTTCCCGTGTTCTCCATCTTCGAAAAATTCCATGTGATGTCACCGAAGCAGAGATCATATCATTAGGTGTACCATTTGGCAGAGTAACTAATCTTTTGATGTTGAAAGAAAAAAGGCAGGTATGTAATATTTAAAGATTGACACAGAGTGATTATCTCTAGGTGTTAGCGTTACTGATAATTTTTATTTTATTAAGCTTTTTTGTGTTTTTAAAATTTCATACTATGAACATAAATTAGTTTTAAAAGTAGATTTTCTTGGGGGAATTGTAACAGGAAGCAACAAATAATAACTTATCTTTTTTCTTCTTAACAAGAAACAAATTTTACATTTTATATTTTATTTTTCAGTTAATTTGTTTTTAATTTTCTTTGTAATACACAGTGGTTTATCAAATGTCCTATGATTAGCAGAAAACGCTGATAGATATAAATTATACCTCATTTGGCAAATTAAAGGACAGTTAAGTTTTCTTTTCTTTTTTTTTTTAAGATGGGGTTTCACCGTGATGGCCAGGCTGGTCTTGAACTCCTGACCTCAGGTGATCCACCCACCTCGGCCTCCCAAAGTGTTAGGATTACAGGCGTGAGCCACCGCGCCCAGCTGGACAGTTAAGTTTTCAAAAATCTTGATAAAAATGTATTGTCAAGACAAAATCACAACACATGTCAAGATGATTTGATTGGCTTTTATTTGTGATTCTAGAAGTGAGCAACACCTCAATCTGTAAAACAGAATGAATGTTCCACTGGGCAAGACAGAACAGTTGGTTTTTTTATAAGGTGGTAACAAGGAAGTGACAATTGTTTAAAAAGTGAATTTGTTAACATCAGGTTATTGCATTACTTTTCCTGTAAGGGTTAGAGCAGAGGGAATTTATTGTGTTGATTCAGGTAGACTATGCTCTTTCTGATTGGTTGCTGTAAATCTCCTGTTTTGAGGAAAAACTGGTTTGTTTGGGGATTTACCTGCTATGCTTTGCCTGGGTGACTCCATTTTGATTTAGACTGGTCTGCTGGGGCATAGTACAGGAGGCTAATCCAGAATGACGTCCTCTCAAAAAGTTTAACAGAATATTTTAGATATAGAATTAATATGTGGCTTTTTTCATAATTCTAAAGAGACTGTAAAGAGTCTTCATTTGAGAAGTGAACAGGTTCTTAAGATGAATAAGGAAACTTGTTTCTGTGGTGACCATGACAAAAAATGTAATACTTGTCATGTTAATTTTAATAATTATATGTCCTCTTTTTCCAACTCAGACCCCACTGGGATGAATTCTTTAGTTCTTTCCAAGTTTTTGGTTGTTCTAAAAATCTTTTATACTGCTCATTACTGTAAAGAAGAGGACAACAAATCTAGGCCCTAGGTATTTTGTAGTATATTGTGATGTATATTACTGTGTTTCTTCTGCTTTTGGTAAATAATAATTTTAAGAAACATTGTAAATACATTTATAAATAAATAGATTGGTAAGCATTGGGCATGAAAGAGGTTGGATGATGATGTCTAACTGAGTTCCCTATCTTTAGTAAATTACTTAATTAATATCCTCTTTAATTCAGATGAGGTTACTAAGATTTGGAGAAGTAACATGCCTTAATATTTGGCCTTTGTTGTAGTTCCACATTTTTGTCTTAAATCCTTTGGAGACAGTGCATCCCTGCCAGTTAGATCTTTATTTTAACAATTGCTACTATTGATAATAGTATGGTTTGCATGATTTGAATAGAGACAACATGGCCATGTCTAATGGCTAATTGCCTATGAAAGGCTGAGCAGGCAACATCATAATTTTCTTTTGTCTCTGCTACTGGTTCTGGGTTTATTTTATCGGTAAGATAACCGCATTATTTTAATTGCTTGCGTTTTGATCGAAAATATCTTTTTAGTAATACACTTCAGCAAGAGATTCTGATTTGAGTCACTAGAACCACTCATGAATGATAACCTTTCCCAGGGCATCTGCAGGGTGGAGTGTTGGGGGCCAAATGGGGATTATTTTTACCAGCCTTCCTCTGAGTAGTGACTTTTGGCTGTCTCTCCACTCCGTACTATGAAAATTGGACTTTTTGACGAGATATGTAAATAAAACATAAGTAATTACTGGACTCCGTGTGGAAAACATTTTTATTTATTTATTTATTTATTATTATTATTTTTTAAAAAGAGATGGGGTTTCACCAAGTTGGCCAGGATGGTCTCGATCTCTTGACCTCGTGATCCACCCACCTCGGCCTCCCAAAGTGCTGGGATTACAGGCGTGAGCCACCATGCCCAGCCAGAAAACATTTTTACATATGAAATTTTAGGTTCTATATATTTTAAGAAAGAAAATACTGTGACAAGAATCATGTGTTCGAAATACATTGTTTAGCTTTTCCTTTACGTGACTGATGTTAGAAATTGGGTTTGTTCTTAACATTTAGAAAGGAGATTGCAGAAATATGCCCATACAGTGAATATTATTGTTTACAAATTGTATGTTAGAAGAAGATTTAAATATAGTTAGTTAGAAACTAGCTAGTTGCCATAGCCATTTTTCCTGCCTTGATCATTTTTACCTGTTGTCTTAGAAAAATTAGAAAAAATACTATTATTGACACAAGTGGATAACAGCTTCGAAGTGCATCATGGATATTTTTACCTTTTAAATAATATAAATGACTTGAAGTCAATTTTGCTCTTTTAAAATGGTGGAATTTTTATTTATTTGGGGAGCTTTATTTGTTTATTGTGGGTTGATTTGTGATGTTTTATCCACTGTCAGATGGCTAACATCATCACTGTTTCTTAGAACATTGGTGGTTCATGTGGAGCATTTCATTGGTTCAGTTGTTACATTTGGTTGGTACAGTTATACATCGTGTTTAACATCTGTCCAGTTAATATTGCTTTTCTAGACTTTATGTGGAAACATTTGACAAGGTAACTATAAACAAAGAAATAGTTTAATTTAGAGGTATTTGCCATTTCATGTGTTCAATAAAGTTTATTGTTAACAAATGCATATTTTATAAATTGTAAATGTTTTATACATAATTTGAAGTGGTTGATAAATGCTTGCTAATTAAATACTTTTGTGGCTGGGTATGGTGGCACTTGCCTCAAAGATTGCTTGAGTCTGAGCATTCTGGGCTGTAGTGTACTAAGCCGATCTGGTATCAGTATGGTCCAGACTGCCTAAGGAGGGGTGAACTGGCCTGGATCAAAACCCGAGCAAGGTGAGAACTCCTGTGCTGATCAGTAGTGAGATTACGCCTGTGACTAGCCACTGCATTCCAACCCAGGCAACATATCAAGACCCCTGTCTCTTAAAAAAATGGATGGATGGATGGATGGATGGATGGATGGATGGATGGATGGATGGATGGATGGATGAATGAATGAATAAATAAATGCCTTCTTTTCTAGTAAATAAAGAATTGTATTGTCTAACTAGAAATTTGTGTTGATATGGATCAGGAGTGGTTTCTGCATTTTAAATTTGAGATGTTCTTACAGGTGGTTTTGAGGACTCAGAATGGTTAATGTTTATAGTTTATCTTTCTAACTAACCATTAATATAGGGGGACAGAGGCTGGGCACAGTGATTCACACCTGCAATCTCACCATTTTGGGAGGCTGAGGCAGGAGGATTACTTGAGCTGAGGAGTTCAAGACCAGCCTGGGCAGTATAGTGAGACCTCATCTCTATAAGAATTGTAAAAAATTAGCCAAGTGTGGTGGCACCCACCTGTAGTCCAGCTATTTGGTAGGCTGAGATGGGAGGATTGCTTGAGCCCAGGAAGTGGAGGTTGCAGTGAGCTGAGATCTCGCCACTGCACTCCTTTGTAGTGAGACCATCTCAAAAAAAAAAATTAATAAATGAAATAGAGTAAGTTAGGGGGACAAAATCTACCACCTAAAGCTTTGTAAGTATCTTATTCCTGTAAGAGGAAACTATATCTACAGTAAGATATAAATATCAAGTGACTTTTGCCACCTCAGCTTTTCCCAAGTCATTCTTCAGATATCTACTATTAGTATAGTGACTACAGATATCAAGTCACTTGAATGACTTAATACTGACTCAGTGTAGGAAGTTCTCAGCTTTCCATAATTTGAAATTGATCCTTTATACCTCATTTTTAAAAATATTCTGTATTTGGAAGATTATAAGCTATTTTCTTTTCTTTTGAGATGGAGTCTTGCCCTGTTGCCCAGGCTGGAGTACACTGGAGTTCACTGTCGTGATCTCGGACTCACTGCAACCTCCGCCTCCCAGGTTCAAGTGATTCTCCTGCCTCAGCCTCTGGAGAAGCTAGGATTACAGACACCTGCCACCACACCTGGCTAATTTTCTGTGTGTGATTTTAGTAGAGATGGGCTTACACCATGTTGGCCAGGCTGATCTTGAACTCCTGACCTCAAGTGATCTGCCTGCTGCAGCCTCTCAAAGTATTCGGATCACAGGCGTGAGCTACTACACCTGGCCTTATTTTCTGATACAGGTTGAATATCTCTAATCTGAAAATGAGGTGCTCCAAAATCTGAAACTTTTTGGGTGCCATAACAATCAAAGGAAATGCTCACTGGAGCATTTTGGATTCTGGATTTTTTAATTAGGGTTGCTCAGCTGGTAAGTATCTAAGACAAATATTTAATATTTCAAAATCTGAAATCCAAAACACTGTCTAAGCATTTTGGATAAGGAATACTCAGCCTGTACCTCAGAATTAAATATGACATATATGTGCACGTCTGTGTTTTAATGAATGCCTCAATACTTAAAAAGGAATCTAAGGCTGGGCGCAATGTCTCATGCCTGTAATCCTAGCACTTTGGGAGACTGAGGTGGGCAGATCACTTGAGGTCAGGAGTTTGAGACCAGCCTGGTTAACATGGTGAAAACCCATCTCTACTAAAAGTGCAAAAATTAGCCAGGTGTGATGGTGCATGCCTGTAATCTCAGCTACTCAGGAGGTTGAGGCAGGAGAATCGTTTGAACCCTGGAGGCAGAGGTTGCAGTAAGCCGAGATCATGCCACTGCACTCCAGCCTGGGTGACACAGTGAGACTCCATCTCAAAAAAAAAAGATTTGGAATTGGAAAATTACCACATAATTAACTGGTTTTATGTGTTTTTTGTTTTTCTTGTTTCTTCCTAGAAATACTTAAAAAGACAAATCTAAAGTGTGTGCACTATCATGAGTAAAAGATGAAAGATTTATACCATTTGAAGAGAAACCAGAGTATTGATCACCATTTTACAGGGATGCTTTTCAGAAGCTGAGTTTAGTAGTTTTATTCTGAAAAATCCCATACAGTCCAACTAACAAGAATTAAAAATCATCTCACTTATAACTCATCTCCTGTTAGAGCTAGGAAGAAACTTAAAGATCCTGTTAGGCAGTACTTCATGTTTTAGATGAGGAAACTAAGGCTCGGAGGTTTTAATGATTAAGTTGTCATAGCTAAGCATAGATTTTAATCAAGTTCCCTTTCTACCATATCATGCTGGTTCTCATTTCTTGCTATCACATATGTTGGTAAAGTATGAGATAATAAAACTGTTACTGAAAAAAGTGAATGCTCTATTTTATTTATAAATGGCTGTTTTAAAAAAGGGTAAAAGGAGAACAAACTGTTTTGCCCCATCCCTTCTAAGAATCTGAGTATTTTAGAGTAGTGTTTCTCAATATTTTTTTCTCTGTTTTTTTCTTTCTGTTCCCTTAAAGACTCCTTTTAGCCCTTTTACTCCCTAATTGTCCCCATTAAGTTTAGTATCTGTTTATGTATTGTAGCCATTTTTTTTTTTTAAACGGAGTTTTGCTCAGTCACCCAGGCTGGAGTGCAATGGCACGATCTTGGCTCACTGCAACCTTCACCTCCTGGAGTCAAGTGATTCTCCTGTCTCAGCCGCCCGAGTAGCTGGGATTACAGAGACCCACTATCATGCCTGGCTAATTTTTGTATTTTTAGTAGAGATGAGGTTTCACCATGTTGGCCAGGCTGGTCTTAAACTCCTGACCTCATCTATCCACTCACCTTGGCTTACCAAAGTGCTGGGATTACAGGTGTGAACCATCATGCCCGGCTGTAGCCTCGGTAATTTTAATGATAAATCACAACCCCTGAAAGCATCCATTTACAATGGTGACATACACATTTATTTTGATCTTTTAAATTATTTCTAGATTTTAAAAGAAACAGAAATAAAAGGAAAACCAAAAACTCACTTACATAAAATCACTTAATCAACTGGTAGTTAACAAATCCTTTGAGACAGTGTCTCACTCTGTTACCCACGCTGGAGTGCAGTGGTGCAAACATGGATCACTGCAGCCTCAACCTCCCAGGCTCAAGCAGTCCTCCTACTCAGCCCCTCACCCTTGCCCCCCAACCCCACCCAACCCCAAGTAGCTGGGACCACAGAGATGTGCCACCATGCCGAGCTAAGTTTTAAAATTTTTTGGTAGAGATGGGTTCTCCCTGTGTTGCCCAGGCTGTTGTTGAACTCCTGGGCTCAAGCAATCCTCCCACCTTCTCTTCCCAAAGTGGTTGCAATTACAGTTGTGAACCACCATGCCTGGCTTCTCAAGTTCTTCAGTGAACCCAACTTTTTAGATGTTTTTAATTAACATCCACGATATTTTGAAGCAAAGGCTTTTTCCCCCCTTGGAGGTAATACCATTTTACTTGAGAATGCATGGGTTTAGAGCAAGCTAGAATGGCAACGTATCTCTTGTCTTTCAAAAAGGTGAGCTTTCACTTTACCTTCTTGTGTTTGTTGCAGGCTTTCTTAGAAATGGCTTCTGAGGAAGCTGCTGTTACTATGGTGAATTATTACACACCTATTACTCCTCACCTTCGAAGCCAGCCTGTTTATATTCAGTATTCCAATCACAGAGAACTTAAGACTGACAATCTACCTAATCAAGCTGTAAGTATTAAAGGTGTTTTTAAAAATAGGTATAGGAACACATGGTATGATAACTTAGATACTTTACAGATGAAGAAAACTGAATGTGTTTTTCTTCATTTTAGGATACTTTACTAGTGATAATTGTATATGTAAATTCTTCCCCAAATTCTTAAGAATAAGAAAGGAGTGCCATTTCGAAATATATTAGAAATTCATTTCTTCTCTTGAAAGTGTTTTCACAATAAAAAAGGAGAAAAAAAATATTGTTATATACACCTTAAAATCTCAGATCTGAAAGGAACTTTTGGAAATCATTCATTTCAATCATCTTTTTATAGACTGTAACAAAGGCATTGAGAAATTGAGTGATATTAAGTAATGGAACTTAAGACATTAATAAGAATTTGCTTAGAATTGTTCATTAAATGATTTTTGACTCCTCAAGATGAATGTGAAATGTAGCATAACAACATTTCTTACCCATTTTTCTGTTACTTTGGTGTAGCTAACATTGAGTCTTTTGTGTCTTTCCATGTTGATTTTTAAGTGGTTAAAAACAGTATAATTTGGAGTTATTTAAGGAGAGAAAATCTTTATCCATAAAGCAGATACATTTTAAGAAAGTATTTTTTTTTAATTATGATTTTAGGGGCATGTTTGGCCTCTGTATTCTTGCTCTAGGCAAAGAACTCCTCCAGCCCTCTGATTTTATGTTGAAAGGCAGTATAACGTAAGCTGTTGAGATTAAATTAGTTTTCCACATTGAAACAGCTACATTTACTGCATATAATCCTTAACTTACTTTAGGCAATATTAATGGCATATATAAACTATATAAACTTATAATAAATACAATATTAGATGTTTTAAAAAAGAATAGACTTTAAAAAAAAAACATCATTACAAATTGTATATCAGACACATGCTTATGGTACACTGTTCAATCAAGAAAAGTAAAAGAGAAAAGAACCAAAACCAATCCAGTTACCCAGAGATAACTAATAACTAGTGTCTATATATCTAATTTTATACAAAATGTTTTGAAATCTTTTTTTCTGTGTAATATTATGGACATAGGTTTATTACAACCAATATAGCATTGTCTCATCAGCCTTTAATGACTATAATGCTCCCTTGTATAGGAAAATTATAATTTGTCCAATTTCTTTTTGATATACACTGAAGTTGTTTCCAGTGTATATTCCAATCCAATAAAATGTATATTGCCATACAATACAATGTATATTCCCGTATGTGTGTATGAAATTGCCAGGACAAAGCATGTGCCTCTTAAATTTTGATAGATGTTGCATGATTGCTTTCTGTAGAGATTATGTGCTTAGAGTGCCACCGATATAATGGATGAGCAAGTGGCTTTCTAATCTTTAATAGGTAGATGAGTAATTATATTTATTTTTTACTTTTACTTGACAATTTGTAAAATACTTAAACAGATTCCTGTTAGTACCATTTTCCCCATTTTTTATGATTGTAAAATATACGTGACATAAAATTTACCATTTCAGTCACTTTAAAATGTAGTTTAATGGCATTAAGTGCATTCACATTGTTATATAGTCACCAGCACACTCCATCTCTAGATGCCATTTCTCATCACCTCAAACTGAAACACTCCATCCATCATACAGTAACTTAGCTATTCCTTTCTCTCTCCCACCTCTGGCAACTACCATTCTACCTTCAATCTCTATGAATTTTTAAATATTTTTATATGTATGGTCAAATCTCTTAGGATGTCATAATACAGTCTGACTTTGGTACCATGCTAAGAAAGACCTAGTACACCAAGATTTAAAAAAGAATCTACTTATGTTTTCTTCTAATAATTAATAATTTAACAAATAATCTACATATGTTTTCTTTCATGTTGTGGTTCTTATGTCTATTAGGAATTTTTTAGATGTGGGGAATGAAGGTAGGGCTTCAGTCTTTTTTTACTCCAAGAGACTAGTTTCTCCTGCATTGTTTTTGCATAACTCATTTATTACCCACTAATGTGAAACTTGTCCTTTATCATATATTAATTTTCTGTACACACACTATGCCTGCTGATCATACGTACACACACACAAACACACACACACACACACACACACACACACTTTCTCTCTCTCTCTCTCTCTCTCTCTCACTCACTCGCACTCTTGTCTAACCTTCCTATATATTCTGCCTATACATTCTACTCTCCTGTGTGTGAGCTCACATGCTATGCATTCCATGTTTAACCTTCACTACCTTTTGAATTCCAAAAACTTGGATTCCATTTCTGCATCTGTGCCCTAAGGCTTAATTTTTTTTCGTGTGGGGAGGGGGACATGGAATTTTGCTCTTCACCAAGGCTGCAGTGAAATGGCACCATCTTGGCTGGTATTATAGGTGCCCACCACCACGCCAGGCTAATTTTTATATTTTTAGTAGAGACTAAAACTAAAATGTCAGGAGTCTGGAACTTGACATCAAGTGATCCACCAGCTTCTGCCTCCCAAAGTGCTAGGAACCCCTAAGGCTTAATATATGGTAGGGCAAGACCTTATTTCTTACTCTCTTTTCAGAAATTAACTGATTAAATATTTTGCCTGTTTCTCCAGATAAATTTTGGAATTATTTTAGTAACTTTTGTTCCCCCAAAAACACAGTTGGAATTGGGTTGATGTTATAGATTAATTTTAGATAATTAATCATGCAAATTATATTGCTCTGATTCTTTTAAGAAGGAAGTTTTATTTTGTTTGTTTTCTTTTTTTTTAAGTTGGGGTTTCACCATGATGGCCAGGCTGGTCTTGAACTCCCGACCTCAGGTGATCCACCCACCTCGGCCTCCCAAAGTGCTAGGATTACAGCACTTTGGGAGCCACCGCGCCCTGCCTGTTTGTTTTCATTTATGTCTTTCAGTAGAGTTTTAAATTTTTCTTTGTGTAACCCCTGCAGTTTTCTCATTAGTGTGATTCCCAAATATGTTAGTATAAATCTTGAAGAAGAAAAAACAATTTAATAACTCTTAAAGATTGTATCATTCCAAAGAGAAACAGTGAGAAATTCCAGTTGCTTGGCAACCAAAGCCAGCCTAAATGACCTAGTTTATTCTTAGATAGACTTCATTTCTTCCCAATACTTTTTCCATCTTGTTGCTTTTGTACAGTTTTTATGCATTGATGTTTGATAAAATACAATAATTGTTTTTTTTTTTATTTTAGACTGAGCATAATTGGGAAAAATACATTAATTTTTAAAATTCAAACTCTTTACATTAAACCTGACGCCAAAGTTACATTACCTGTTTGATATTTTTAAAGTACTATAATGTCTTTTTATTCTGACATTCCCAGAAAGCTGATAGATGAGTGTTTCATTCCTTTTTGTTCTCTGAATAGCAGTCTATCCCAAAATATGCACATTACTTTTCCAGTTTATGGGCTTAACTGCCAGACGATCAGGTGAATATTAAGTGTTTTTGTTTCCTTGATTTAAACTAAAATTACAACTGTAAAATTTAGATAGTATTATGAGATACAGCATTTGAGAAATGGTTGTGTTAATGGCAGTCATTATTGTATTGGTTTTTCTTGACCTTGTGGATAAAAGTTTATAAATCTGCCATGAGATGACCATAGAAGGATTTTCTCTAAAAACCCATCAAACTTAACACTTTGCAAGATCTGTGCATTTTTTTATTGTATGTTAATTTTCATCTTCTCAATCTGAGAAATGTCTTTTTTACATTTTCCAGGCATTTAAAAATTTTACATGACATATACATTACTCCTTATCCCACATTAATTAAATCTGTTTTCCTGATCATACTACTGCTATTATTTCCTTTAATAATCTAACTATTCCAGAGAATTTGTGACCCATTTTAAAATTATTTTCCATGATAGGAGTTCTGCTCTTTCATAATTTTCAGCATCAGACACACTTACTTTATTTTTGAGACAGGATCTTGCTCTGTGGCCCCAAAGATAATAATAATAGTTGGTTTACATTTTGAGAGAATCCCAAAGTTAGAAAAAAGTTTCTGTTATAGTACAAAGAAGTTTTGATTTCTTGAGCCTTTTGAGAATAAGTTATCACTCTGGTCCTTCTTTCCTGTCCAGTATTTTTAGTGTGCATTTCCTACAAACAAGGACATTCTTCTGTTAACCAGAATACAACAGTCAACATTAGGAAGTTAACATTGATACATAAGTTCCCTCCATTCCTCATACCCCATATATGTTTTGCCAGTTGACCCAATAATGTTTTTTTATAGCAAAAAGATTCAGTTAGGGTCACATTTCCATTTAATTGTAATATCTTTTTAGTTTACCTTTTAAGGCCTTTGATAACCTTGACACCATTGAAAATTATAAGCAATTTATTTTCAAGAATATCCCTCAATTTGAGTTTGACATTTCCTTGTGATTCAATTGAGAGTATCTGTCTTTGACAGAGCATTACAGAAATAATGCTCTTTTCATTGCAGCATAAGATTTCCATTTGCTGAATTAGTAATGACGAGCTCTTTAATCACTTGATTAGGGTGGTGTTTGCCAGCCTTCTCCACTATAACGTTACTACTTACAAAGGGGAAAGAGTAGTATGTTGTGGGAAGGTACTTTAAGACTATATAAATATACTGTTCCTCATCAGCTGTTAATTTATGAGAGTATGGACTAAAGGTTTCCTATGTTATTTGATGGGTTTTTTGTTTTTAATAGTTGTTAGTGTTTTGATACACAAATTGTCCTACATTCGGCCAGTGCAGGCTCCTTCAAGCTGGTTTCTATATCCTTTGGAATATCCCTATCATTCTTTGAACATTTCCTTGCTTTCTGACCAATGCTCCCTCCCCCTGCCCCAAAACAAAAATGTTTTATACTCATCTTGTGATTTCTGGGTCCCAGTTCTGGAACCAGCTCTTCTTTTAGAGTGCCCTGGTTCCTTTTAGTGAAGAATGTTTAGAAGCCTGTCTTGCCTACTCTTGGCTTGGGTGTAAACATCCCATGCCATAGTCTTTAATGTTGCTTTCATATTTCTTCCCCCATTGTCTTTTGAAAATTAGAAAATAAAAATTATATCCAAATGTTCTCTTTTTCTCCATGTGTTTTTTTCTTCAAGTAAATTTAAGCACCTTTTAAAAATACTGTGTCATTGTAAACAGGCAGGTCTTTGACTCTTGACTGATTACAAATTTAGTATATGTACCTCTAGACAAAGTAGATAAATCTTGTTTTACTTAACTGTATTGCTTCATATTGTTTTATGTCAATGGAAATTTTAGGATTCATGTAATGTGTGTGTATAATCAAAAGTTCTCATTCTGGCTTGTTCTGTAGCGAGCCCAAGCTGTACTGCAGGCTGTCAGTGCCGTCCAGTCAGGAAGCCTGGCCCTTTCTGGAGGTCCTTCCAGTGAAGGCACAGTCCTGCCTGGGCAGAGCCCTGTGCTTCGAATAATTATTGAAAACCTATTTTACCCTGTTACTCTGGAAGTTCTTCATCAGGTAAGGAGGAATAAATACTCTTAAGAAAGTTGTCAAATACGGCCTCTGAAACTTTTGATGTTTTATATCTAAGTTTTTTAGCTTATTGGTTTTGGTTGATAATATTTGTGTTTTGTTGTTGTTGTTGTTGTTCTTTGAGGTGGAGTCTAGCTCTGTTGCCAGGCTGGAGTGCACTGGTAGGATCTTAGCTCACTGCAGTCTCCACCTCCCAGGTTCCAGTGATTCTCCTGCCTCAGCCTCCCGAGTAGCTGGGACTACAGGTGCACACCACCATGCCCAGCTGATTTTTGTATTTTTAGTAGAGACAGGGTTTTCACCATGTTGACCAGGATGGTCTTGATCTCTTGACCTCGTGATCCACCCACTTCAGCCTCCCAAAAATGTTGGGATTACAGGCATGAGCCACGACACTAGCCGATACATTTGTTTAAATAGTGAAAAAAATCCTTATTATTGTGCTTCATACAAGAAATAGTATCAGTTAGAGGTAACTTTTTGAAAGCCTCCTTTTTCTAACTTGAATTATGATTAAAAAGGGTATAAAACGTTTTGATTTTTTTCTTATAGGTAAGAATGAAAATGAACAAAGCATAGGATACTGTGAAAAGTCCAGGTAGTACTTGTTCATTAGAAAGTAATATCACTATTGAATACAACTAGTTTATTTCTGTTGATAACTTCTTATATTTGAGTATTTCTGATTTAAAAATTCTAAAGGAAAAGTGTGTAATATGAATATACCATATTCAATATTGACTGATGCCCCACCTAAGCTTCATACACTACCCATTGATATATCTAAATTGTCTTGATAAAACAAATCATGGTGAGTAATATGTAGAATTTAAGAATTGAAGGTCAACTAGTTTCATAATTTTGTCGTAAATAAATTCGAAACCCAAATAATTGGTAAGTATTGAATATTGAATATTGTAGAGAATAATTGAAGAGCCAATTAGAATTGAAGCTTCCTGATGTAATTTCCAATGTTTTGTTTTTGAATGCTTACTAATACTCTCTCTCTATATATGTATATCCTCAAAATGTAATATACAGTTATTTGGTAGTCTGTGAATATAAATGTTTGACATATAGCCCCAAAGTTTAGTCAGTTTCTGTCCTCTTTAACTATATATTGATTTCATTTCATTACACTTATCAACCCACGTATTAAAATACTACAATATATCCCTTGCTTATTTTCATTTAACAGAGTCATGCCTTTGGGTTTGTAGTAGGTGCAGAGTCATAGAGGGGTATGTGTGCTTGTATATGTAAGAATTGAAATGCATCTTACTCTAAGCCCACATTTTACAAATAAAGAAGCTAGGGCCCTTAGAAGTTGAATTGCTTTCCCACAGTCCTTGTACCAATTGGCAATAGAGCTCAGACACATTTCTTAGTCAAGTTTTGTGCCATGCACGTATATATTAAAATATGCCGTTGAGTAGGCTTACTGGGTTCCCCTTTGATAGTTTTCTGAGTACCATTTTAAAAACATATGCATTTGTGAAGCATGTCCTAAGGAGGACTTGAGCAATGATATCCAGAGCCACGACTGCTCTATGAAAGGGTTTAGCCATTTCTTAAGTGATTGGTTTCATTGTTCTTGTGGATTTTCTTCTGTTCTGTTTATCCCACAAAGTGGCCTTGAAGACTAATGTGATCTTCAGCAGTGTTTGTTCCAGGTTGCTACTGTAACATCGTAGTCATTGCTAACTTACACTCTTTTATAAAAAATGTTCTTGTGCCTATGTACCAACACGGCTATCAGCCAGCTGCAAGTTTAGCTACAGTCATGTGGTCCTGTCTTATCATTCCATTTATCATCTTCCTGACCACAGTAACAAATTTTGTTTTTCCCTCAAGAGACCTGAAGGTGACCAGGACTAATTCTGAGTGTCCTCAGTAGCAACTGCTGGGCTAGGACTCTCAGTCTTTCAGCTACAGCACTCCCTTGTTTAACCTTCTTTACCACTGCTATTGAAATAAAACCAACTCCTTATGAAGGCCTCCAAATGCAGACTTCTCCCCCATCTCTTTATCTTCATTACCTAACATTCTTCTGCTTATTTAACACCTGTCTTTTCTGGCACTGTCCCTCCCTCTCCCTCCCTCTCTATTCTGCTGCTTAGTTCTGTTCTTAGTCCGTTTCTAAAATTTCTTAGGCCGGGAACACTTTTTACCCAGGTAATCACCTGGCAGGATCGACGTCATTCAGCTCTCAGCTCAAATGTTACCTCCTCAAGGAGCTTTAATCCAATTACATTAAGCAAGCCCTCTCCCCTGGCACTCTATCCCATTAGCCAACTAAGAGGCAGTCTGGCATAACAGTTACAGATCCAGGGCCTGGAGCTAGTTTGAATCCTGACTCTATTGCCTCTGTTGCCTTGGGCAAGTAACTTACCCCTTCTATTTCTGTTTTCTTTATAATGAAGATGTTGTTCTCTCTCTTATTTTTTCATTGTGAGGATTACATGAGTTAATATATTTAAAGTACTTATTACATAGGATAGTGCCTGATACATATTAAGTGCCCAAAAAGGTGTCAGATATGGTGGCTCACGCCTGTAATCCCAACACTTCGGGAAGCCAAGGCGAATGGATGACTTAAGGACAAGAATTCAACTCCAGCCTGGCCAACATGGTGAAACCCTGTCTCTACTTAAAATATAAAAAATTATCTGGGTATCGTGGCACATACCTGTAGTCCTACCTATTCTGGAAGCTGAGGCAGGAGAATCGCTTGAATCCAGGAGGCTGAGATTGCAGTGAGCTGAAATCGTGCCACTGCACTCCAGCCTGGGCAGCAGGTCAAGACTCTGTCTCAAAAAATACAATAAAATAATAATAAAAAGAATTAAGTACCCAAGAAGTTTTTTTTTTTTTGGGGGGTGGGGGGACGGAGTCTTGCTTCGTTGCCAGGCGCCAGGCTGGAGTGCAGTGGCGCAATTTCAGCTCACTTGAACCCTCCTGGGTTCAAGCAATTCTTCTGCCTTAGCTCCTGAGTAGCTGGGACTGCAGATGCAGGCCACCATGCCCAGCTAATTTTTGTATTTTTAGTAGAGATGGGGTTTCATCATGTTGGCCAGGATGGTCTCGATCTCTTGACCTCGTGATCCACCCTCCGCGGCCTCCCAAAGTGCTGGGATTACAGGCGTGAGCCATTGCGCCCGGCCCAAGAAATGTTAGCTGTACTGATAAAATGCTAGTAAAGAGCAATGTAAGAAACTGGTTCTTTCTCTTGTACTTTTGTGGGTAAGACACTAATTTCATAAATAATGGCATAAAATGTGATGAATATTATGGTAGGGGAATATACAGAAGTGTGGAGTTGGTTCTGTTATAACTAATTAGCAAATTATTTTATCATATTCTTTGCTGAAAATTGGTTCTGGCTCAACTGCTGTCTAACATCTATAGAGACTAGTGTTCCTTTTAGCTCATGGTAAGGGAATTGAGAGTGACTGAAATGGGATTGATACTATTTTAGATCAAGGAAGTTAGGGAAAGTCATTCCAATATGATATTTGAGCAGAGGCTTACAGAATGTAAAGTTATGTGTGTTTGTGAAGAAATAATGATTCAGTCAGAAAGAACAGCAGATGTAAAGTGCCTAAGGTGGAAGTGTGCTTGTTACGTTCAAGTATCAGAAAGAAAGCTGGTGTCACTGGAATGGAGAGAGTAAGAAAGCCCTATGCGAGACTGCATCAGAGCAGTGATGATGCAAAGCTTTTATAATCTCTTATACTGGGTAAGGTGGGAAACCATTGGAGGATTTTGAGTAGAGCGCTGAGATTATGTCATTTATATTTTAAAAGAATCACTCTCGTTGCTGTGTTAAGAATAAACTATAGCCAGGCACAGTGGCTCACGGCTGTAATCCCAGCACTTTGGGAGGCTGAGGCTGGTGGATCCTCTGAGTTCAGATGTTCAAGACCAGCCTGGGCAACATGGCAAAAACCCCATCTGTACCAAAAATACAAAACATTAGCCAAGGGTGGTGGTACATGCCTGTATCTTAGCTACTTGGGAGGCTGAGATGGGAGGATAGCTTGAGCCTAGGAGGTGGAGGTTGCAGTGAACTGAGATTGCACCACTGCATTCCAGCCTGGGTGACAGAGTGAAACCCTGTCTCTCCGCCCCCAAAAAGAATAAGCTGTATAGGGTTAAGTGGAGGCTCTTGTCCTACTTCAAATGAGAGATGATGGTGGCCTGGGTGAGGGCATAGGCACTGAAAGTGGTGATAATGGATTTTTTTTTTTTAATTAGAGATGGGGTCTTGCTATGTTGCCGAGGCTGGCCGTAAACTCCTGGGCTCAAGTAATCCTTGCACCTCCTGAGAAGCTGGGGCTATAGGTACGGACTACCATGCTGGGCTTTTGTGGATATATTTTGAAAGATTTGCTGATGGATTGATTAGATGTGGTTCTGAAGAGAAAGGGAGGAATCAAGAATGCCTCCCAGATTTTGGACCTGAGCCTCTGGTAAAGTGGAGCTAAGATATAAAGACTGAGGTAAAGAAATAATAGTAATAATAATAATAAAAACACAAAGACAAAAAAAAAAGATTTGGAGCAGGGGTTTGGAGGTAGGGCAGGAATCAAATTTGATTTGAACATATTAACTTAAGACACCTATTAGATACTCAAGTGGGAGATGATAAATGGAAATTAAGTCTGGATTCAGGAGAAGAATTCAGGCTGGAGATTTGGACACCTTCAGTGTAGGTGTGGTAATTAAAGCCATTGGACTGGATGACATCATCTCAGAATATTTGTAGATAGAAAGAATTCAACTGATTCATTATGTATATGCTCAATCCTGCATACTAAAAAGTGTCTTTGTGCATGAAAGAAGTAGCTCATAACAAT
This sequence comes from Plecturocebus donacophilus, assembly GCA_004027715.1. Lineage (NCBI taxonomy): Eukaryota > Metazoa > Chordata > Mammalia > Primates > Pitheciidae > Plecturocebus > Plecturocebus donacophilus. The sequence continues at coordinate 28,046 of PVKP010005997.1, read as the reverse complement.
GTTCTCATGTAATCCATCACTACTGAGTACTGTTATACATGGGAATGGTTTTTGAATGTCCAGTAGATAAATCTCTTCAGGACAAAGGACCAATCTTTTTGAATTGTAATAAAAATAAATAACTTACGAAAGCTAGACATTATGGTACTAAATAAAAGAATCAATCCTAGTAATATGAAATTCTGGTTCTTAAATCTTATTACTTCATAGGTTACAAAAACCTTTATAAACAAGTTGTGGCCAGTGTGCTTAATATTAAACAAAAAAAATCTAATGTGAATACACACTTTTTTTGTTTGGAGATGGAGTCTAGCTCTTGTTGCCCAGGCTGGAGTGCAGTGGCATGATCTTGGCTTACTGTTCCTCTACCTCCTGGGTTCATGCAATTCTCCTGCGTCAGCCTCCTGAGTAGCTGGGATTACAGGTGCCCGCCACCATACCAGCTAATTTTTGTATTTTAGTAGAGGCAGGGTTTCACCATTTTAACCAGGCTGGTCTCAAGCTTCTGACCTCAGGTGATCCGCCCGCCTTGACCTCCCAAAATGCTGGGATTACCGGCGTGAGTCACTGCGCCCGGCCATGAATACACTTTTTACAAGTGCATACTAGTGGACATTTTCAGTTTCTGACAAATTCTACCTTTATAAAAATCACTGAAGATGAATTTTATCAGAATTTGATCTTTAGTAGCTTTTTAGTCCTATGTTGTAGTCTGAAAGATTAAAATACACAAGAGGCATATAGAGTTGGGTATTTGTATTTTTGGCAGCAAAATATATTAGGGAAACAGAATCAAAGACCTTATAATTCATAAAAATAGATACATATATATCAGACTTTACTGAATTTTATTTTTGATACCAAATCTCTTTAAACTTTACTATTTTGATAATTATAAAAAGGTGTTAAAAAATCATACCTCAGGCATTCCTGGATTACCTGATGTTGGTGCCCAGTTACTTTATTCAGAGGTGTCAGATTGTCTTTTGTAGCTCCTCTCTCAGTGAATATAATCCAGGGGACTAGAGTGCTATTCATGGTTAGCCCATTTAGGCAAGTTCTATTAGCACATTCAGATAAAAACCACACAGCAAAACACCAGGCTGTCAGTGAGGATGTGCTTCAGGCCATTGTTGAAGTTAAATGAGAGAAGGAATGTAAACATTAACAAAACCTGAAAGGTAAGTGGAAGTTAAGTTTTATAGCATAATTTAGTATACAATTTTTCCAAATTTTAGAGCAAATTATGTTTTTATTCCTTCACTAATGAGATATTTTATATCAAGAATATTATTTTTTAAAATTGCAGACTTATTGGCATGAAAATAAGTTTTTTTTTTTTAAATAAAAATTTAAAAGTTTTTAAAAAAGGAAAAAAAATTACATATTGCCAGCTGGGTACGGTAACTCATGCCTATAATCCCAGTACCTTGGGAGGCTAAGGTAGGAGAATCACATGAGGTCGGGAGTTTCAGACCAGCCTGGGTAAGGTAGCAAGACCTCATCTCTACAAAAAATGTAAAAGTTAGCCATGTGTGGTAGTGTGCACCTGTAGTACTCAGGAGACTAAAGCAGGAAGATTGCTTGAGCCCAGGCGTTCAAGGTTATAGTGAACTATGGTGGTGCTACTGCATAGCAGCATGGGTGACAGGGTGAGACCCTGTCTCTTAAAAAGGAAAACAATTTGCATATTGCTTTAATTCTCCAACCAGGTCTCTTTATAATTCCTTATCAGTTAATAATAAACATTTTAATCTGTATCTCTTACGTGCTAGAAATTGTATTTAATGATGCAGAAATGATTAAGACAAGGTGTATTTCTTCAAGGAGCCTTCAGTCTAATTAAAGGAGACAAATATATAAATAAATGTTGAGTAGAGTCGAAGTACAATAGTAAGATAATACTTATATAAAACCAAAAAGTGGATATTACTTGGGAAAAATAATTCTATAGGAATTTGGGGGAGGCTGAGAATTTATGGTAGCATTGTTCCCAGAGCTGAATTTTGGAAAAGAGAAATGAAGGCTTATGCTGTTAAACATATTTCTAGGAAAAGGGAAAATCCTCATATATGGCATAGAAGTCTGAAATCACTTGGTAAATTTGGAGAACTATAGGCAACTACATATTTATGTAAATAGAGTAGTGTGATGTAAGAAGTGTCAGGAAGTGAGGTTGGAGAGGTAAACCAGGGCAAGAGTGTTATGTTATACCAAGGAGCTTAGGTTTTACCATGTAGATAATGGGGAGGTAGTAAAGGATTTTAAGCAGGGGAAAATATAATCTGACTTATAATTTAGAACACTACCTGGGCTGTTGTAATGAAGAAGGGAGGTCAGACAGTTGTTATATTACATCCCAAACCTTTTTTTAAAGTCTAATGTTACTCCTTTATTGAGAGAAAACATGGAGTAAATGCAGGTATAATACATAGATTGATTCATATGATTTAAGTGGTAAAATATATATATATATATAACAAAAAAATTACCGTTTTAACTATTTTTAATTATATAGTTCAGTGTGACATTAAGTACATTCACATTGTTTCTCAACCATCACCAAATACCACGTCTCCAGAATTTTTTTTATCTTCCCAAACTGAAACTCCCTTAGCCATTAAACAGAACTCTTTATTCATCTACTCTCCCCCTTCAACAATCACCAGTCTATTTTCGGTCTCTGTGAGTTTGACTACTTTAGGTTCCTCATGTAAATGGAACTATGCAGTATTTGTGCTTTTGTGACTGACATATTTCACCTGGCGTGATGTCTTGAAGGTCCATCCATGTTCAGTTTTCCTTCCTTTTGAGGCTGAATAATACTTGGTTGTAGGTATATATCATACTTTGTTTATCCATTTATTCATTGATGAACACTTTGGTTGCTTCCTGTTTTGGCTATTTTGAATAATGCTGTTGTGCACATGGGTATATGCGTATCTCTTTGAGTTCCTGCTTTCGATTTTTTGACTATATACCCAGAAATGGAATCGCTGGATCATATGGTAATTCTGTTTTTCATTTTTTAGGGAAAGGTCATACTTTTTCCATAGTGGCTGTAACACTTTCCATTTCTACCAACAGTGCCTGGGGTTTCCATTTTCTTCATATCCTCCCCAATACTTGTTATTTTATAGGATTAAAAAATTTTTATACTATCCTAATGGAAGTTAGATGATATGTAGTTTTGATTTCCATTTTTCTAATGATTATTGATATTGTTAATAAGCCCCATCTTTTTGTGGGCTTATTGGCTGTTTGATTATCTTCTTTGGAGAAATGTCTGTTCAAGTCCTTTGCCTGTTTTTGGGTTGCATTGTTTGTATTGTTGAAATTGCATGAGTTCTTTATATATTCTGGATATTAACCCATTATCATATACATGGTTTGATTTCACTCTGTTGATAGTTTCCTTTGATGCACAAAAGTGTTTAATTTTGAGGTAGTCCAGTTTATCTATTTTTCTTTCATTACCTGTGCCTTAGAATAGTTATTCTTTCTTTCATGTTTTTTTTTCCTAACCATTAGACTATCAGGGAAGGATAGTTATTCTTGAGCATTCTGTTTGAGAATTAAAAAGCAGGGCCAGGTATGGTGGATCACGTGAGCCTGGGGGTTTGAGACCAGCCTGGCGAACATAGACCTCATCTCTATAAAACCTTAAAAATAAAAAATGAGCCAGGTGTGGTGTAGACCAGCTACTTGGGAGACTGAGATGGGAGGAGCTTGGGAGGTGGAGGCTACAGTGAAGCCATGATCATACCATAGTGGTTGGTAGCAGCAAAATCTTACTGGTATAGGGAATACTTACCTTTTTAAACAAAAAAGCAGAACAAATTTCTGTTTTAAGATTGAAGTTTAAAATGGAGTGAATATTAGTTCATTTTCACACTGCTATAAGGATACTCCCTGAGACTGGGTAATTTATAAACAAAAGAGGTTTCATTGACTCACAGTTCTGAATGGTTGGAGAGGCCTCAAGAAACTTAAAGTCATGGCAGAAGGTGAAGGGGAAGGAAGGACCTTCTTCACATGGCGGCAGGAGAGAGACAGTGTACAGCAGAAGCTGCCACTTTTAAAACCATCAGATCTCTTGAGAACTCCCTCACTATCGCAAGAACAGCAAGGGAGAAACTGCCTCCATGATCCAGTCACCTCCCACCAGGTCTCTCTTTTGACATGTGGGCAATTACAATTTGAGATGAGATTTGGGTGGTGACACAGAGGCAATCCGTACCAACAGAGGAAAACTAAATATATAGTTGTTTTATCCCCCCTATTTAGTCTTTCAGAAATGAATTACTGTTAATAGTAACCCTGGCCATGAACCCTTGTGGTGCTGAGGTGAAACATATTGTGAGGATACTGGTGTCAGGAAGCCTTCCCCTCTTTTCCTCTCGAAAGATACTTCAGAAAGGCCTTCTCTGGCCACCACTCTTGTACTATCCCAACTTGCTTTCTGATTCATGCTGATCCCTTCCCTTCTTTTATTTTTATTCTTAAGAATTTTAAAATCACCAGATATTAGCATATTTGTTTGTCATTTCTTTATTGTCTGTCTTCATATGGGCATAGTTTTGTCTCTATTTTGTTTACTGCTGTCTTTCCAGTGCTTGGAACAATCCTCCGTGAATATTTGGCAAATTAATGGAGCAGCTTCTACCCAAACATCTTCTAGTGGCTACAGAAATCTCAAGAAGTAGATGGCTTCTTCACAGGGTGAAATAGTTGACCCACGACTCCTACTGTTATTCATATGCTTTGTAACACATCTCAGCCTGTTGATTATTTCTGTTGTAGCCTCCTATTTTAATGTGCCATTTATATATGCCATTAAATAGGCTAGTTATTTGAGTGCCTGTTGTGTGCCAGGCATTGTTCTAAGATAGGCATGGGTATTAAAATGTTGATGTTTTAGGCTTAAGTCATTTTGGTACCAGCAGTTTTAAAGAGAAAATTTTCATTTAAAAGGATTTATGAACCAAGTTGTATTTAGAAAGATACATTGGCTTAATACTTTTCTTACATGTAACCAATGTGAACTGTTTTCCAGATATTTTCTAAATTTGGCACAGTCTTGAAGATTATCACCTTTACAAAGAATAATCAATTTCAAGCCTTGCTTCAGTATGCTGACCCAGTAAATGCACATTATGCCAAAATGGTAATTATGATCTTTGTTTCATTTTTCAGTTGTTAATCACACCAGTGATACCTGAAGGAAGTCATCATATCTTCTCTCATGCCCCACTTTACCATGTGTTTTCTTTTTAAATTGTGTTAAAAATATACATAATAGTTACCATTTTAGTCATTTTAAAGTGTATGATTCCATGTATTTTTTTTTCTAAGCTAAAAATCATTAACATCTTCATAAGAAATGGTCTCAAATCTCCTATCACCTCTCACATCTCTGAGACTAATTCCTGTTTGTTATGTTTAAAGTCTGAAGTTGAACACAGTACTCCTGATGTGAGCTGACTAATAGAACCATCATTACCCTTGCGCTTTCATTTACTTCTCCCATCCAAGTACTAACCAGGCCCTACCCTGCTTAGCTTCTGAGATCAGGCGCATTCAGGGTGGTATGGCTGTAGACCATTTACTTCTGTTAAATCAGTCAGAGATCGATTTCACCATTTTTGCAGCTGTATTCCATGTTTATTCCTGTTGAGATCTGAATTGGTGGAGATATTAAATCTTAGGAAATACGCTGCTGTCAATTCATGTTGTCTTTTTTTAGTACACAAAAACCTGACTATTTTGACAAGGTATAAAACTTGACATTCAGTTTGGTTATCTTAGACATATCTCCTATTGATATGTATCCCTGACTTTAATTTCATCTTGTAGCAGTTTTTGCTAGTTGTTTCTACATTTTGGTCAAAGATGAGGAGTAAGGCTTATAGTACTATGTCTGGCACTTGATTGGGAGTATAGCCTTTATATTTGCTGTACCCTGAACTTGCATGATTATTTTGTACCTTTATGATGGCATACTTCTCAATGACCATTATTATAAATCAGGATTTATATTATATGTGTTTTATTTTTATGTGCTTTGGTTTCTGGTATCTATTTTTATAAAATTAAGCAGTTGTAAATGTCACAAGTGGCCACAAATACCCTAAGGTAAATTTTTATTCTTGCAAAGGAAGAGTTTGCTAATCTTTGGTCACAACCGATTCCACATTTCCCTCAGTTTATTATTCAAAGTATTACAAAGTAAATTTACAAGAGAAAAAAATAAGTGGTAGATAATATTTTATAAATTGTGGCTCTGACAAGTAGCATTTACGAAAGCTTTGTTTCATCCTAACAAAGCTTATACATCCTAGTATAATGTGAATTATACTAAAATGAATTGGAATGTAAAATCCGAGTATCTTAAAACTTTTGGTACGGCAAAATAATCATAATAGTGAACATTTCTGCGATAGATAATAGTTTCCCAGTTTTTCACATTTCTCTTCTCTTACTTGATGTTACCACAGACAAGATAAATATTATCAGTCTTATTTTACAGATAAAAACTGAGACTTAGAGATTTTCTTTTTCTCAGACTCATAATTAATGACTGTGAGGTAAAAATAAACCCAAGACTTTGGCTTTTTAGTCAGTGCTTTCTGCTATACACCTGATTGCCCCTCTTTGCCAATAGAAGCTTCTTGGTTATCAGTGTTGTTGTCTTGCCAAAACCAGTCCCTTTCTTACATGCTTTAGGCTCTGGATGGCCAGAATATCTATAATGCATGCTGCACCCTGCGTATTGACTTCTCCAAGCTCACCAGCCTTAATGTGAAATATAATAATGACAAAAGCAGAGACTTCACTCGCTTAGACCTTCCTACTGGTGATGGCCAGCCATCCCTTGAACCCCCTATGGCTGCTGCTTTTGGTGAGTAGTTCCTTTTTGGGTCACAAAGCAAGTTTTCTGAAGTTACAAGTTTCATTTATTAAGCCATGTATGTTAGTAAGCCATTTTCTTCTTGAGTTCTCTCAGGATTTATAAAAGAAAGCAAGAATCGTGGAACAAAGTATGCCCATTAATTAAATATTAATATTAGGAGGTTCTGTTAGTTGACAAAATAAATGAATATCTGTAATTGAGTTACAAATTTATTTTCTAACATTAATATTACTCATTCTTTAAAAGCCACAAACCATTTGCTTCGAATGAAGTCTTATTAACATTAATTTAAATATGCTAGTTTATAGCCAAAAGAATTTTGCTATATATGCTCTTGAGAAAAAGACTTTTCTCTTCTTAAGTAATGATATTTTAAATCAAACCTAAATGAATAGTTATGATCTTCTTTTATCCAAAGAAGAGGATTTATTTTGTTTTGATTTTTTAAACTTTAGAACTTCCAGCTGTATCTTCAGCTTGTGTGAAGTTGCATTTTGCATTAGTAAAAATACAACCTTCTAAATTGTCTCTGCAAATTGTAGCTTTGAAGAGCCTCCCTCTTTTATTTAAAGTAACCCTCTTAAAGAAAAAGCAATGGATGGCCCAGCTTGAGTATCTCAGTAGGTTAGTATGTGCTACATTTGGTTTTACAGTTCTCAGAAGTGTGGTTTATTATTTAGAAAAAGTATTACTACCTTTTGTGATTGATTTTTTCCTGTCCCAAATAATACCATAAAATATTGCTAGCTGGGACTTTAATAGTATTTAGTTCATCATATTTTATAGGTGAGAAAATGAAAAGAATTAAGACAATCAATTATAAAATTAAGACAATCAAATGATTGTCCAAACTTTTCTAGAAAATAGTTCATTACTTTAAAGTGAAAGCTTTTTTATTATTTTTAATTTTAAAAGCCAAATGATTCAGTGTATCTTTCTAATGTTAAAATTTCTGTTTTGGCTTCTTTGACCAAATTTTTGTGTTTTATATTTGTTACCAGCCCCTAACTTACTTATCTGATTTGGCAGACAAGGGTCTTTGTCATTACCATTTCAATAACAAATGATAGAAATATTTGGGGCAAAAAAATATATATATATTCGGGCAAATTAAAGTTTGCCAAAACTCAGCTATCAACTGTCAGAATTCACTTGTTCTAATAATTAATTATATACTCTTGGTGCAATTGTTCTGTATTATGGGAGGAGGACATTTTTAAAATATGGTTAAGAATTTTGATTTCTGAATATAAAATATCAGAATGTTTATATCCTTTCTCATTAATGTTATTAATCCTTAGTCACTGCAAAACAATGTCTACATCCCAAAATAAGTGATTCATCAGACAGAGAACAAGGCACTTTATATATTATTTGAAAGTTTCGTGCCTCTCACTAATATTTGACACAGTTTCACTGTTCCCTTCTTTTTTCTCTTGGCTTCTGAAACACCACTCTCCTTACTTTCTTCCTACTTCACTGGCTGTTCTTTCTCTTATAAAGGTTGCCCTTTACAGTTTCTAGGGCTGAGTCACAAGCATTATGTTCTTGCTTTTAGTGACACTTGTTATCCTATAGAAAAATTTATAAAACATGTAAGTATTTGAACACCAATGTGATTACCATCCAGGTTAAGAAATAAAATATTTATACATACTGAAGAAACACACTGTGTATCTTTCTTCATCAGTTTTCTTCACTCTCCCTTCTCCAAGATAACCACAGTTCCAAATTTGATGATAATCATTCTCTTGCTTTTCTGTTTTCCTGTTGTTTTTTTTAACCACTGATTATATATCCCTAAATGCAACTTTAAAATTTTTTTTAAAGCTGTATTTAGAACTTTACATAAATGGACTCTTACTGGTTTTCTCTTGTGACTTTATTTTGTTTGCTCTATCTATCTTTGGTGATTCATCCATATTCATACATGTGGCTGTCGCTCATTCATTCTCAGCATGGTCAAGTCTATAGTATCCCATTGGAAGAATATATTATATATATCATGGTTTGTTGATCCATTTTACTGTTGATAAATATTTTGATTGTTTTTAGTTTGATGCTACTATGAACATTCTTGTCTGCCGAACAAGAGTTTTCTCTAAGAAGTACATAGGAAAGGAATTGTTGGGTCGTAGAGAACATATTTCTTCAGTTTCATTATTAATGCCAGTTTTCAAAGTGATTTCACCAGTTTATAACTGCATTGTGAGATTAAAATTTTTTCAAGCTGTCTCCTACGAAGGGAGTGAGCTGTTTTCATTCTTTTTATTCTAATGTATGTTTAATGGTATCTTAGCATAGTTTTCACTTGCATTTTCCTAATTACTAATGAGGTTGAACATATTTTTGTTTATTTTTATTCTTATAAATTTTGTGTTCAATTTTGTTTATTAATTACATGCATACGTTCTTTAGTGCTGATTTCTGAAATTTTGGTGCACCAATTACCCAAGGAGTATACACTGTACCCAATGTGTATTCTTTTACCCCTCACCCCATCCCTGTTCAATTCTTTTGTCTGTTTTTGTGCTTTAGTTCTCATTCTTTTCTTACTTAATTGTAGGAATTATTTGTGTATTCCAGATACTAGTCCATTGTGTGTTATTTGTGTTGCAAATAAATTTCTCCCAGAATTTTTTCTGGTAAAGATCCAAACAAGTACTGGGCTAATTTATTTGTCATGTTTCTTTCGAGTCATTTAATTCAGAACACTTTTTTATTCTGTGTCTTTCATAACTATTGCTTCTTCGTGCCCCTGCCCCCCCCTCCTCCGCTAAGACAGGGACTTTGTTGCCCAGGCTGAAGTGCAGTGGTACGATCACAGCTAACTGCAACCTCAACCTCCTGGGCTCAAGTGATCCTTGTACCGCAGCCTCCCGGATAGCTGGGGCTGTAGGCACTCTCCATCACACCCAGCTAATTTTTATTTTTATTTTATTGTAGAGACAGAGTCTCACTGTGTTGCCCAGGTTGGACTGTTGCATTTCTGAAGAGTTTAGGGAGGATATTTTTTGTAGAATGTCTTTCTATATAGATGTCTGTTTTTTCCTTATCATAATATGCGTTTTTGAACGGAAATACGACAGAAATGATTTTGTGTCTTTCCTACTTCATTACATTAGGAGACACATGATGTTAATTTATTCTTTTTCTTATGTTAGCTTTGATCACTTATTTAAGTTATCTTGCAGGTTTCTTCCCTGTAATGTTACTATTTTTCCTTTTGTAATGATTTACTGGTTAAGATGATAAATACCCTGTTCTTAACATTTTTTACCTTTTATTTTTCACATCTGTTACCAAAATTATTTGTTACTGTCATGGTTGCCATGAGGTAATTTGCTAATTCCATCATTTCTTCTACCTTTATTAGCTAGCATTTTATTACAAAGAATGTTTTTCTTGGCCAGGTGTGGTGGCTAATGCCTGTAATCCCAGCACTTTGGGGGGCCAAGGCAGGAGGATCATTTGAGGTCGGGAGTTCGAGACCATCCTGGCCAACATGGTGAAACTCCATGTCTACTAAAAATACAAAAATTAGCTGGATGTGGTGGTGTGTCCCTATTGTCCCAGCTACTTGGGAGGCTGAGGCAGGAGAATTGCTTGAACCTGGGAAGCGGAGGCTTCAGTGAGCCAAGATCACACTACCGCACTGCAGCCTGGGCAACAGAGTGAGACTCCATCTCCAAAAAAAAAAAATAGAAAAGAGTGTTTTTTCTCAGCTGAAAACATTGACTCACACCTGGGAGGGTGAGATTTCTTACCATCATCACTTTTATTCATTTATTCATACTGCTAACTTAAGTTTTTGTTTGTTCCTTTGTTTTTATGAGACAGTCTTACTCTGTTGCCCAGACTGGAGTGCAGTAGCACATTCTGGGCTGGCTGCAACTTTTGCCTCCCGGGTTCAAGCAATTCTTATGGCTCAGCCTCCTGAGTAGCTGGGACTATAGATGTGCACCACCACATCCAGCTAATTTTTAAATATTTTTTTGTAGACACGGAGTTTTACCATTTTGGCGAAGCTGGTCTTGAACTCCTGACCTCAAGTGATCTGCCTGCTTTGGCCTCCCAAAGTACTGAGATTGCAAGTGTGAGCCACTGCACCCAGTGGAGCTTGATATTTACTAGACTTATTTTTCTGGGCTTTTCTACATTGGTCTAGTTGTCTCTTTTTGTCATTACCAGAAGTCAGTCTCTGCTAAAGTTTTTTTTATCTTTTTCTTCTTCAAAACTATCTTGGCAGTTCTTGACCGTTTATATTTTTTATGAATTTTAAGATCAGCTTGTTGACTTCAAAAAAAAGCAGCAATAGCTATTAGAGTTTTGATTGGGATTACACTGAATTTACAAATGAGTTAGAAGATAATTGACATCATTACAATAGAATCTTCCAGTCTTTGAACATTGTGCATCTGTCCATTCATTTGGACATTTTTTTTTTTTTTGAGACAGGTTTTCCTCTGTTGCCTAGGCTGAAGCACAGTGGTGAAATCATGGTTCACTGCAGCCTTGACCTTGAGGATCAGGCAATCCTCCCACCTCAGCCTCCCCAGGGAGGCAGGACCACAGACACACATCACCATGCTCTGCTAATTAAAAAATTTTTTTTTGTAGAGATAGGGTCTCACTATGTTACCTAGATTGATCTAGAACTCCTAGTCTCAAGTGGTCCTCCCACCTCTGCTTCCCAAAGCACTGGGATTATAGGTGTGAGGCACTGTAGTCTGGATGTTTATTACTGTCTTTCAGTAACATTGGGTGACTTTTCTTCTTAAAAGATTTGCACTTGTTTTTTGTTACATTTATTCCTGAGCACTTCTTACTATTTTTTTTTTGAAAAAAGAAAAAGAGAGAAAAGAAAGAAAGAAAGAAAGGGCGAAAGAAAGAAAAAGGACAAAAGAAAGAAAAAAAAAGAATGAAAGAGAGAAAGAAAGAGGAAGAGAAAGAGGGAGAGAGAACGGGATTCTTGTTCTATTGCCCAGGCTAGAATGCAGTCTAAAAATGGGTATTAAAAACTTCTTTTGTGCCAATAATTGTGCTTAACAGTGGAGACAGGAAGGAATAAGGGATGAAAATAACAAACAAGCAGCCAACCAATATTTTATTTAAACCTGTGAAATGCTATGCAATTGCTGAGGAGTGATTTACTTCCAATTATGTGGTCACTTTTAAAATAGGTGTAATGTGATACTGAGAAAAATGTATGTTTTTTGGATTTAGGGTGGAGAGTTCTGTAAATATTTGTTAAGTTTACTTGTTCCAGGTCTGAGTTCAAGTCCTGGATATCCTTGTTAATTTTCTATCTCGTCGATCTGTCTAATATTGACAGTGTAGTGTTAAAGTCTCCCACTATTATTGTGTGGGAGTCTAAGTCTCTTTGTAAGTCATTAAGAACTTGCCTTATGTATCTGGGTGCTCCTGTATTGGGTGCATATATATTTAGGATCGTTAGCTCTTCTTGTTGCATTGATCCTTTCACCACCATGTAATGTCCATCTTTGTTTCTTATGGTCTTTGTTGCTTTAAAGTCTGTTTTATCAGAGACGAAAATTGCAGCTTCTGTGTTTTTTTGTTTTTTGTTTTTTCTCTCCATTTGGTTGGTAAATCTTCCTCCATCCCTCTGTTTTGAGTCTTTGTGTATCCTTGCATGTGAGATGGGTCTAGATACAGCATACCGATGGGTTTTAGCTTTTTATCCAATTTGCCTGTCTGTGTCTTTTGATTGGGGCATTTAGTCCATTTAAATTTCGGATGAATATTGATATATGTGAATTTGATACTGCCATTTAATGCTAGCTGGCTGTTTTGCCCATTCGTTGATGTAGATTCTTCATTATGGTGATGCTCTTTACCTTTTGGTTTGTTTTTGGAATGGCTGATACTGGTTGTTCCTTTCTATGTGTAGTGCTTCTTTCAGAAGCTCTTGTAAAGCAGGCCTGGTGGTGATGTAATTTCTGAGTACTTGCTTGTTGGCAAAAAATTTTATTTTTCCTACACTTATGAAGCTTTGTTTGGCCGGATATGAAATTCCGGGTTGAAAGTTCTTTTCTTTAAGGGTATTGAATGTTGGCCCCCACTCCCTTCTGGCTTGTAGGGTTTCTGTTGAGAGATCTGCTGTGAGTCTGATGGGCTTCCCTTTGTGGGTAATCTGACCCTTCTCTCTGGCTGCCCTTAGCATTTTCTCCTTCATTTCAACCCTGGTGAATCTGACAATTATGTGCCTTGGGGTTGCTCTTCTTGAGGAATATTTTTGTGGTATTCTCTGTATTTCCTGGACTTGAATATTGGCCTGCATTGTTAAGTTGGGGAAGTTTTCCTGGATAATATCCTGAAGAGTATTTTCCAGCTTGGATTCATTGTCTTAGTCACATTCAGGTACACCTATCAAATGTCGATTAGGTCTTTTCACATAGTCCCATATTTCCTGGATACTTTGTTCATTCCTTTTTACCCTTTTTTCTCTAATCTTGCCTTCTAGTTTTATTTCATTGAGTTGACCTTTGACCTCTGATATCCTTTCTTCTGCTTTGTCAATTCGGCTGTTGAAACTTGTGCGTGCTTCGCGAAGTTCTCGTGTTGTGTTTTTCAGCTCCATCAATTCACTTATATTCCTCTCTAAGTTGTCCGTTTTCATTAGCATTTCGTTAAATCTTCTTTCAAGTTTCTTAGTTTCTTTGCATTGGGTTAGAACATGTTCTTTTAGCTCACAAAGGTTTCTTATTATCCACCTTCTGAAGCCTGATTCTGTCAGTTCATCACATTCATTCTCCGTCAGGCCTTGTTCCTTTGCTAATGAGGAGCTGCGATTCCCTGTAGGAGGAGAGGGGTTCTGATTTCTGGTGTTCTCAGCCTTTTTGCACTGGTTTTTTCCCATTTTTGTGGATTTATCCACCTGTCGTCTTTGTAATTGCCGACTTTCAGATTGGGTCTCTGAGTGGACGTCCGGCTTATTGGTGATGAAGTTTTTTTCTGTTTCTTAGTTTCCCTTTGGCAGACGCCCCTTCCCCACAGAGCTGGGCCTTCCCGGGTTCAGCTGTGCTTGCTGTGCTTCCCGGGTTCAGCTGTGCTTGCTCTCAGTCCTCAGTGCTTCCAGTTGCTGTTCTCCTTATAGGGATGGGACCCGCCTAGCCCAACTAAAAGGGCACCCAGTCCCGTATATTCCACACCGAGAAATGCTGCGCCGGGGCACCGGCAAAACAGCTGCGCTGGCCAAAAGAGTCACGCTGGCAACCCGTGTGGCTCCTCTCCCGGGAATCTCCCTGTTTGTGGGCAATAAAAATTCATCTGAAATTGTGGCGTCCACTCGCTCTCTGCGCTTTCATTGAGAGCTACAATCCTGAGCTGCTGCTAATCGGCCATCTTGGATCTCTCTCTACCCGGTGATGAAGTTTTTTCTGTTTCTTAGTTTTCCTTTGGCAGATGCCCATTCCCCACAGAGCTGGACCTTCCCGGGTTCGGCTGTGCTTGCTGTGAAACTCTCAGTCCTCAGTGCTTCCAGTTGCTGTTCTCCTTGTGGGGATGGGACCAGCCGAGCCTGACTAAAATGGCACCGAATCCCGTATACTCCGCACCGAGAAGCGCCGCATGCCGGGGCACGGGCAAAACAGACGCGCCAGCCAAAAGAGTCACACTGGTGACCCGTGGGGCTCCTCTGCCAGGAATCTCCCAGTCTGTGGGCAACAAAAATTTGTCTGAAAGTGTGGTGTCCACTTGCACTCTGGGAGCTACAATCCTGAGCTGCTGCTAGTCGGCCATCTTGGATCTCTCCTGAGCCTTAATTTTTAAAAAAATCAACATTTAAACCCTGTGAGAGGTATAGAAAAGAAAATATATATATGTATATAAAATCAAGTTTTAATAGACATTATTAACACTTTAAAGCATACTATTAGAGCCAGGACAGTGACACGTTCTGGTACAACTGGTAGTCGTAATTCCAACTACCTGGGAGGCTAAGGCAAGATGATCACTTGAGCCTGGACCTTGAGAGCAGCCTGAGCAAGATAGCAAGACCCTGTCTCAAAAACAATTAAACAATTTTTATTTATCTTATTTTTTTTATTTTGTGTAGAGGCAGGGTCTCACTATGTTGCCCTGCCTAGTCTTGAGCTCCTGGCCTCAAGCTATCCTCCCATCTCAGCCTCCCAAAGCTCTGGGAATATGGGTGTGAGCTACCACACCCAATGTAAAAAATTTTTTCATTTTATTTTGAGATGGAGTCTTGCTCCATCACCCAGCTGGAGTGCAGTGGCATAGTCTCGACTCACTGCAACCTCTGCCTCCCACGTTTAAGCAATTCTCCTGCCTCAGCTTCCTGAGTAGCTGGGATTACATGTGCACGCCACCATGCCTGGCTAATTTTTTTTGTTTTGTTTTGTTTTGTTTTTTGAGACCAAGTCTTGCTACATCGCCAGTCGCCAGGCTGAAGTGCAGTGGCGTGATCTTGGCTCACTGCAACCTCCACCTCCTGAATTCAAGCAATTCTCCTGCCTCAGCCTCCCGAGTAGCTGGGACTACAGGCGTGTGCCACCAAGCCCAGCTAATTTTTGTATTTTTTAGTAGAGACGGGGTTTCACAATGTTGCCAGGATGGTCTTAATCTCTTGACCTCGTGGTCTGCCCGCCTCAGCCTCCCAAAGTACTGGGATTATAGGCGTGAGGCACTGCGCCTGGCCTAATTTTTGTATTTTTAGTAGAGACGGGGTTTCACCATGTTGGTCAGGCTGGTCTCAACCTCCTGACCTCATGATCCACCCACCTTGGCCTGCCAAAGTGCTGGGATTACAGGAGTGAACCACCATGCCTGGCCAAAAAAAAAAATTATTAATAAAGATATTTTATGTTATTTCATCCAGCTCTTTTACTCCTAAGAATTTATCTTAGAGGTGGCCAGGCGTGGTGGCTCATGCCTATAATCCCAGCACTTTGGGAGGCTAAGGCAATGTGGATCACGAGGTCAGGAGTTGGAGACCACCCTGGCCAGGATGATGAACCCCATCTCTACTAAAAAATACAGAAACTAGCCAGGCGCAGTGGCAGCTAAATAAAAAAATAAAATAAATAAAAATTGTTTAATTGTTGTTGAGACAGGGTCTTGCTGTCTTGCTCAGGCTACTCAAGGTCCAGGCTAAAGGGATCCTCTTGCCTTAGTCTCCCAGGTAACTGGGATTACTAGTAATTCCAACTACCTGGGAGGCTGAGGTAGGAGAATTGCTTGAACCTAGGAGGCGGAGGTTGCAGTGACCCAAGACCATTCCACTGCACTCTAGCCTGGGCAACAGAGCAAGACTGCACCTCAAAAAAAGAGAAGAATTTATTTTAGAGGTATACATTTATACATATATAAAACAAAATTGCATACAAGAATTTTTATTGCAAACAATAGCTACAGCAACAAAAACAAGTATATAAAAACCATGCTGTCTGGGTGTGGTGGCTCATGCCTGTAATGCCAGCACTTTGGAAAGCCAAGGTCAAAGGGTCACTTGAATATAGGAGTTTGACATCGGCCTGGGCGACAAAGCAAGACACTGTCTCTCAGAAAAATAATGATAATATAAATAAATAGAACAACTCCCTGAAATAAAGCCAAAATACTGCTGAGCATGGTGTCTCATGCCTGGAATTCCAGCATCGTGGGAGGCTGAGGCAGGCGTATCACCTGAGGTAGGGTGTTTGAGACCAGCCTGACCAACATGGTGAAACCCCTCCTGTACTAAAAATACAAAAATTAACAGGGCATGGTGGCGTGCGCCTGTAATCCCACCTACTTGGGAGGCTGAGGCAGGAGAATCGTTTGAACCCGGGAGGCAGAGGTTGCAGTGAGCTTAGATCCCACCACTGCACTCCAGCCTGGGCAACAGAGCGAAACTCCATCTCAGAAAAAAAAAAGGAAAATAAGGCCGGGCATAGTGGCTCATATCTATAATCCCAGCACTTTGGGAGGCTGAGGTGGGTGGATCATGAAGTCAAGAGTTCAATACCAGCCTGGCCAACATAGGGAAACCCCATCTCTACTAAAAATACAAAAATTAGTTGTGGTGCCTGTAGTCCCAGCTACTCGGGAGGCTGAGGCAGGAGAATCACTTGAACCTGGGAGGCAGAGGTTGCAGTGAGCTGAGACACGCCATTTGCACTCCAGCCTGGGTGACAGACTGAGACTTTGTCTCAAAAAAAAAATCCAACATACTTATCAGAACTATCCAGAACTGGTTAAGAATTGTACCTCCATACAATCGAGCCTTAATTTTTATCGTCTGTAAAACAATTAAACTGACACCAACCACAGTAATATCTATTGTGAAGATTAGGCAATATATATGAAAGTTCCCTATAAATAAAGTATTATACAGATATACAAATGTGGCTGGGTGAGGTGGTTCATTCCTGTAAACCCAGCACTTTGGGAGGCCGAGGCAGGTGGATCACCTGAGGTCAGGAGCTCCGAACCAGCCTGGCCAATGTGATGAAACCCCTTCACTACTAAAAACACAAAAATTAGTGGGGCATTGTGGTGTACCCCTGTAGTCCCAGCTACTTGGGAGGCTGAGGCAGAAGAATCTCTTGAACTCAGGAGGTGGAGGTTGCAGTAAGCTGAGATCACGCCACTGCATTCCAGCCTGGACAACAGAGCGAGACTCTATCTCAAAAAAAAAAAAGTAAGAAATTATTTTTGCAGGCTGGGTGCAGTGGCTAACTCCTGTAATCCCAGCACTTTGGGAAGCCAAGGCAGGTGGATCACCTGAGATCGGGAGTTTGAGACTAGCCTGACCAACATGGAGAAACCCCATCTCTACTAAAAATACAAAATTAGCAGGGCATAGTGGCACATGCCTGTAATCCCAGCTTCTCGGGAGGCTGAGGCAGGCGAGTTGCTCAAACCCGGGAGGCGGAGGTTGTGGTGAGCCGAGATCTTGCCATTGCACTCCAGCCTGGGCAACAAGAGTGAAACTCCGTTTCAAAAAAAAAAAAATTATTTTTGAATTTTTGGTTGTCACTGTGATATCTGCATAAAAATAGTAGTAGACAATGCATGTACACAATTCTTACTGTAGCAATTCACTTCACCGATCTGCCGGGGTTCCATTGAAAGACTGGCTTAATGTTATGAGTAGGACAAAAATCTATTCAACATTAAGCTGTGTGAACCAAGGTGATTGTACAGCTCTGAGGAGTGCAGTTAGTTAGCAGTGATAAAACCCATCAACCCAGCATCTTATTTTGTTTGTTTAGGTGCTACTTTTATATTAGCATCAGGACAAGGGTTATCTTGTATATAACATATGAGAGATGAAAACTATATTCAGGATTGGAAGGCTTCTCTAACTTTTTTTTTTTTTGAGATTGGATCTTGTTAGGATCTTGTTATGTTGCCTAGGCTGGTCTCGAACTCCTGGCCTCAAGCAACCCTCTGGCCTCAGCCTAGGCTCGTAATACCAGTAGCTGGTATCATAGGCATACACCACCATGCCCAGCTAATCACAACCACTAATCATATCTGCACTGCACATGCTCATAGCACAGTGCTTACCATGTAGTTGATGCTCAGGAAATATTTCTCTTTAACATGTTTACTGGCACTTTAAAGAGAAACCTAGGCCAGGCATGGTGGCTCACGCCTGTAATCTCAGCACTTTGGGAGGTCAAGGCAGACAGATCACGAGGTCAAGAGATCAAGACCATCTTGGCCAACATGGTAAAACTCCATCTCTACTAAAAACACACAAAAAAAATTAGCTAGGCATGGTGGTGCATGTCTGTAGTCCCAGCTACCTGGGAGGCTGAGGCAGGAGAATTGCTTGAAACCAGAAAACAGAAGTTGCAATGAGCCAGGATCATGCCACTGCACTCCAGGCTGGCTATAGAGTGAGACTCCGTCTCAAAAAAAAAAAAAAAAAAAGAGAAACCTCCCGTGTTCCAGGTGGCCAAAGACCTCACTGATGGGTATAGAGCTGCCAGGGTACCATGTGTCATATCTTGGAACTAACTGATTTTCTTGAGTTGTTGCATCTCCACACCATTTTCAGTGTACTACCTTCTTGCTACTCTACTGGACCTTTATCTATTTTTTTTTTTTTTTTTGGAAGGAGTCTCGTTCTATCGCCCAGGCTGGAGTGCAGTGATGCAATCTTGGCTCATTGTAACCTCTGCCTCCCAGGTTCAAGCGATTATCCTGCCTCAGCCTCCTGAGTAACTGGGATTTCAGGCATGTGGCACCACACCTGGCTAATTTTGTATTTTCAGTAGAGACAGGGTTTCTCCATATCAGGCTGGTCTCGAACTCCCGACGTCAGGTGATCCACCCCCCTGGGCCTTCCAAATTGCTGGGATTTTAGGTGTGAGCCACTGCTACCGACCTCAGCCTTTTATTAAATAACAGTATCTCTGAATTAGGAAAATGCAGGAATTTTATTTTATTTTATTTGAGAAGGAGTTTTGCTTTCCTTGCCCAGGCTGGAGTGCAATGGCATGATCTTGGCTCACTGCAGCCTCCAACTCCTAGGTTCAGGCAATTCTGCCTTAGCCTCCTGAGTAGCTGGGGTTACAAGTGCCCACCACCAGCTAATTTTTGTATTTTTAGTAGAGACGGGGTTTCACCATGTTGGTCAGGCTGGTCTCGAACTCCTGACCTCAGGTGGTGATCCACCAGTCTCAGCCCAAAAGTACTCCCAAAGTGCTGGGATTACAGGCATGAGCCACTGCAGCTGGCCAAATGCAGGAATTTTATTTCCTCCAGTGCCTTCGCCTCCTTTCTACATTCTTTCATATTTCGTTTCCTTTAGGTACCAGCATTTTTCTCTGCTGATTTTTACCAAGGATATTCTCAGCCAGGACTCATGTCTTTCTGCTCCTGGCATTGGCATGCTTTCTTTTGGAAAACATGCCAATGCTATGGAAAACCATAGCATTTTCCACTGGTTTTCTGGTGTGCTTTGGCACCAGAGGCTGTTATATTTTATTTTCCATTCTCAGTATATGTTTTCTGAATTTCACTTTCTGTTTGTAGTTCATTTATAATCACTTACGATTTCTTTGGTCCTTCCCCACAGGTGACAGTGCCTTCTTTCTTCATACCTGGCTCATGACCCCACTTCACATTCCTGAAACTCCAGCAGAATATCGCTATAATAT
The DNA here is from genome assembly GCA_004027715.1 of Plecturocebus donacophilus. Classification (NCBI taxonomy): domain Eukaryota; kingdom Metazoa; phylum Chordata; class Mammalia; order Primates; family Pitheciidae; genus Plecturocebus; species Plecturocebus donacophilus. The sequence goes on along the minus strand of PVKP010005997.1, from coordinate 7,997 downwards.
GGCCCATTCTGCAACTCACAGTGTGATTGAGAAGACTTTCCGAACCCTCTGCTCCCGATTCCGCTGCCTGGATGGATCCAAGGGGGCACTGCAGTACTCACCAGAGAAGTCCAGCCACATCATCTTGGCTTGTTGTGTCCTCCACAACATCTCCCTGGAGCATGGGATGGATGTTTGGTCCTCTCCAATGACAGGACCCATGGAACAGCCCCCTGAGGAAGAGTATGAGCACATGGAGTCCCTGGACTTGGAGGCTGACCGTATTCGTCAGGAACTAATGCTCACTCATTTTAGCTAATGTAGAAGGTGGAGAGGAGGGAGACTTCCCAGGAGTTGTGTCAGACTTTCCCCCTCATCACTTTCTACCGTTCCATCATCTAGCATGACTGAGTATACAGATATTTGTCATAAACTGACATTTAATCTGTGTGTTTTGGTAAGGTTGGGGCTATGCCAGAATATCTTGATTCGTTTGCAAATGCATTAACTAAACCAAAACCAAAACAGTGGCTCCCTACTATCCAATGAACTCCTGGTTGAGTACCACTAGTTTGAAAGCTCACTGGTTGCAAACATTTATGACTGTGCCTATAAAGGTCAGGAGTTTAAGACCAGCCTGGCCAACATGGCAAAACTCATTTCTACTAAAAATACAAAAATTAGCCAGGCGTGGTGGTGCATGCCTGTAATCTACTTGAGAGGCTGAGGCAGGAGAATCGCTTGAACCCATGAGGCAGAGGTTGCAGTGAGCCAAGATTGTGCCACTGCCCTCCAACCTGGGTAACAGAGCAAGACTCTGTCTCAAAAAAAAAAAAAAAAAGTCATAGTAAAGGGGAAGACAGCATGTAGTCAAAACACTTTTTTAGTTTCAATTATCTGCATATATCAGATGAAAACAATATTTACCTATTCTGGATTATTTGGGTGGTATTTTAGTTTTTCTACTTTGCTGCCTATATAGGCATAATCTGAAGCAAGTGTGAAGAGAGAATTCCAGTTCGGGAATGGTCTTCTGACACGAGTAAATGGCTACTAATCCCAGTTTGCAGCTCTGTGCTTTTAAGAGGATATTAAAGACAGTCAGAAGCCTCCATCTTTAGCCTGTCTGCAATAATTGGACTGTGACTTGGACCTAGTTCCTAGGGAGAACATCTGGACTCCAATTTCCTATTTCCAACCCTGAGTCAGAGTTAGAAGCTAAATGGGTTTAAGAACCCAATCAGCTTTAAAAAGGCAATTCGAATATAGATAAAATAGCAAGTTTATGCTTTACAGGCGATCTAAGGACTGAGAGAGATTGATGAGCAATGGAAATTCACCCAGATACACCTCACATTCAACTAGATCACATTTCTTATGATTGTGATGTTAGAATGTCTGTTTGGTTATTCTGTTTTGAAATTCCTTTTACAAAAGGAAGATTCGGGGAATAAAAAAGGCATGTGAAAGTACTAAAAAGGAGAAGTAATAGGAATATGATTTCTTGGTTTGAAATGAATTCTGGTGCTAGACCTTGGATATGCAGAGAGATTAACAATTTCCCAAGAAATAAATAATCCCCTAGCAAGTCTTATTCTAAAATTACACTGGTATAAAAATAACCTGATTGGAATAATGAAAGTGTGAATTAGGTTCACACGCTGGTGCCTTTGCTGGGACAAAAAAGAGACTTTTCCTGAGGGTTGTCTTGTTCCCCGTTTCTCAGCCACGCGCCATGTGGTACTCTGCCTTGTCCTCTTGGATCATTTCCTACCTGCCGTTGGCAGTGTTATTCTGGTGATTTTCAGAGGAAAGAAATGAGCAGCTGATGACAGAAGAAATCTGGAGATAAATTGAGGGTGACTCATCCTCGAGATTAAAAACAATTATGGATTATTATCTGCTGTTTTCTTTCTACTCCAAATGCTATTCCCTATCATGATCCTGCTCTATAAAGACTGGGTCCATTTGGCAGAAGGTTGTGCCTAATATGTACAGGGATGTCACTGAGGTGGGAATGGACAACAAAGAGTTGGCTGGAAACATTCACTCTATTCATTGTACGACAGAGGTGCCCAGTTACATTTTTTTCTTTGTTAAGTTCAACTTGTGACACAAGCTTGCTTTGTTTCCCCCATAAGGCAATGTTTTAATTCTCAAGGTCTTTCCTTTATAAGCCTTCCAAGATGGGTATTTTCCCCATAAAGTTTTGGTTCTGTCTGGCATATCCCATCAGGAAAGGGTTACTGCCAAGCATATATCATAAGTGGCAAGGTGAAGTGTGATCATGGAAAATGCCTGCATTTTAGCCTTACATAACTACATTTAAGGAAAACTGGAGTTTTTCACAACTTAACTCACTAGATGGTGACATGAAGACTGAGTGGGATGGGCAGTCTTGGAGAGATTTCAAAAGCAATTTCAAGTCTATTTACTTGCACACTAAAGATAATCTAAGTGCTGAGCTGACTGAACATTGGCTGACAGTGTTTTTCCCAGGGAGCATTTTGTTTTCTAATAATCCCACAGGAAAACTCTTCACATCTAAACCTTTAACCTCCTTTCAACCTGTAGTTTTGCAGGCCAGGATTTTTTTTTTTGTTGTTGTTGTTGTTGTTTTTTTTTTTCCCAGTCATTAGTTATTCTTTCCCCAAAATGATGTAGGGGAAGGATCAGGGTCTGTAGTTCTAAATTGCCAAGGATATCTTCATAGGAGCTTTTTGTAAGTGTCTAAGAAAGCTTCTCCCTTTGTGGTCCTTAGTGTGGATTTATAGCTTTTTTCTGGCATGGTTTTGGGAAAGAGTCAAGGATTTTGTCTGTCTTATGTAAGCCTCATCTTCCCATAGATAACTCCATCTGGCCAGCATGGTAGTTTTCCAGATTTACCCTTAGATATTTCAAGGCAGTAAGGTCTCAGGATATATCAAGGGAAGACAGTATTGGGTGATCATCAGTTTACCAATTCCAAATTATACAAAAGAGGGATCATAAACATATTCTAGGTTAAAATGAACTGAATAGGGATGGAGCTGTTTTCCTGATCCTAGGACTGTGAAGGATCTATACCAAGTTAATCTAACTTAGGGATAAAAAAGAAGATACAATTTTAATGCAGTCATATAGCGATGACACAGAAGAGGTGGATTACAGTGACATAGAGGCTAGACAGATAATAGATATAATAAGGGCCTGCTTCGGTGGCTCACGCCTGTAATCCTAGCACCTTGGGAGGCCAAGGTGGGTGGATCTCCTGAGGTCAGGAGTTCATGACCAGCCTGGCCATCATGGTGAAACCCCATCTTTAAAAAAAAAAAAAGTATTAAAAAAAAAAAGATATAAGATTTTATCTCCGGCCGGGCATGGTGGCTCACGCCTGTAATCCAAGCACTTTGGAGGCCAAGGAGGATGGATCACCTGAGGTTGGGAATTCAAGACTAGGCTGACCAACGTGGTGAAACCCCATCTTTTAAAAAAATAAAAAATAGTGGCTGGACTCGGTGGCTCACGCCTGTAATCCTAGCACTTTGGGAGGCCGAGGTGGGTGGATCACCTGAGGTCAGGAGTTCAAGACCAGCCTGGCCATCATGGTGAAACCCCATCTTTAAATAAATAAATAAATAAAAAACAAATAAAAAAAAAAAAGATTTTATCTCTATCTGAAACAAACTGAAAATAGCCCAAAGACTAAGCTTTGTAGTTACTTTCTCTGGCAGTGGAGGGGAAGTTAGAAGGAGGACAAGAAAATAAGAAATGAAAGGGTTTTTCTGCATACACATGTCCTCAGGGCCCATTTTGCTCTCTAGATCCTGCCAAGATTTTGCAAAATTGTGGGTATGAGAAATCACAGATTCAGGATTAAGATTTTGTTGATTATGTGGAAAGGAAAGAAAAATACTAGCTGAAGGCTGGGGACATGCTGGTTTCCCAACATATAAAATTCATAGACTTTTTTATCCTGCATAAATCCTTGTTCTAAAAAAAATTTTTCTTTTTTTGAGACAGGGTCTTGCTCTGTTGCCAAGGCTAGAGGAGTACAATGGAGTGATCTCAGCTCACTGCAACCTTCACCTTCTGGGATCAAGCGGTCCTTCCACCTCAGTTTCCTGAGTAGCTGGGACTACAGGCTCACACCACCACACCCAGCTAATTCTTGTGTTTTTTTTTTTGTAGCAATGGGGTTTCACCATGTTGCCCAGCCTGGTCTTGAACTCCTGGATTCAATTGATCTGCCTGTCTTGGCCTCCTCAAGTGCTGGGTTTACATGCGTGAGTCCTGTGCCTGGCCCTGAATTGTTTTTTTTGTTTTTGTTTTTTTTTGAGACAGTTTCATTCTTCTTGCCCAGGCTGGAGTGCAATGGCTCCGTCTCAGTTCACTGCAATCTCTGCTTCCTGGGTTCAAGCTATTCTCCTGCCTCAACCACCCGAGTAGCTGGGATTACAGGCATGTGCCACTAGGCCTGGCTATTTTGTATTTTTAGTAGAGACAGGGTTTCTCCATGTTGGTCAGGCTGGTCTCCAGCTCCAGATCTCAGGTGATCTGCCCGACTCAGCCTCCCAAAGTGCTGGGATTATAGGCGTGAGCCACTGTGCCCCGCCTCTGAATGTTTTTTTAATTAACTTTTGTAGAGACAGGGTCTTACTCAGTCATCCAGGCTGGAAGTGCAGTGGTGTGATTGTAGCTTACTGCAGCCTTGAACTCCTGGGCTCACATGATCCTCCCACCTCAGCCTCCCAAGTAGCTAGGACTACAGGTATGCATTACCATACCTGGCTAATTTTTGTTTGTTTTGGTACAGACAGGGTCTGATTTATGTTGCTCAGGCTGGTATTGAATTCCTCGCCTCAAGCAATCCTCCTGCCTTGGCCTTCTAAAGCACTCTGGGATTATATGGATTACAGGCATAAATTACCATGCCCCGTCTAAACTTTTTTTTTTTTTTAAATATGCCTGCAGGCCAGGTGTGGTGGCTCATGCCTGTAATCTCAGCACTTTGGGTGGCCGAGGCAGGACATCATCTGAGGTCAGGAGTTGGAGACCAGCCTGGCCAACATGGTGAAACCTTGTCTCTAATGAAAATACAAAAATTAGCTGGGTGTGGTGGCAGGCGCTTGTCGTCTCAGTTACAGGGAGGCTGAGGCAGTAGAATCGCTTAAACCTGGGAGGCAGAAATTCAGTGAGCAGAGATCATGCCATTGCAACTCCAGCCTCAGCAAAAAGAGCAAAACTCCAAAAAAAAAAAAAAAAAAAAATGACTACAACTCAAGGCCTCTATTGTGATTGTAAAGTAGAAGAAATGAGATGTCTGGACATTTAACAGGAGAAAGGGAGTAGACTTAGAAATCATAAATTAGGGGCCTCCCTGTTTGCCCAGCAAAACATTAAGGATCTATTATTCTGTTGACATGTTAACTTTCTCTAATCCTTATGCTGTCTTTTATAGACGGGATGATTTCCTTGTTATTCTAGAGACTTAAAATATACATACATTTTGATCTATTGATAAATTTCATCACTGGAGATTTATCTTATGGAAATAATTCCAAAGAAGGGAGAGTCTTTTATTCTACGGCTACCAGTTCTCTGCTGTTCTGGGCTCTCTCTCCTTCCCTGGGTTGCTCCTACATCACTATACTACTTCTGCCTGTACTATTCCATCAAGTGTATACATTACCCCACAGCACAAAAAGAACAGGCTAGAAAAGAACAGAACAGAATTGCAATGGCAGAATTGACAACTGGCTTACCATTTTGGCTGTTCAAGGCCTGACTGGTCTTCTTGAATTTCCTAATAAGATGACTCACGGTACTATTAAAGAATTATCTCATGCTAGGTTCAAGCCTGATTTCTATCACCCAGTGTGTGGTAGAGGCACGTTTCTCAGAACCCAGAGCCAAGATAAGGAACAGTCTCCAATTCCCTCTTCTCTCTCCTCCCTCCTTCACTCTTCATTCCAGGCAAGTCTCCTAGGCAAGTGTGCTCCATCCTTATCCTCATTTTTTTTTTTTTTGAGGCAGGGTCTTGTCTCTGTTGCCCAGACTGGAGTACAGTGGTGTGATCTTGACTCACTGCAGACTCAACCTCCTGGGCTCAAGTGATCCTCCTGCCCCAGCCTCCTGAGCATCTGGGACTGCCAGTGTATGCCACCACTCCCTGCTAATTAGAAAAAAAATTTTTTTTTAGAGACAAGGTCTCACTATGTCGCCCAGGCTGGTCTCAAACTCCTGGACTTAAGCTATCCTCCCGCCATGGACTTCCAAAGTGCTGAGAGTACAGGTGTGAGCTGCCATACTTGGCCTCCTGCTGGTTTAGGCTTTCCAAATTTTTTTCCATGTGATTGACAGGGGCAAGGTCTATGCTTAAGAGTGACCAACTGTTCCAGATTGCCCATGGCTGTCATAGTTTTTTTTTTTTTTTTTGAGACAGAGTTTTGCTCTTGTTGCCCAGACTGGAGTCCAATGGTGTGATCTTGGCTCACTGCAACCTCCGCCTCCCAGGTTCAAGCGATTCTCCTGCCTCAGCCTCCCGAGTAGCTGGGACTACAGGCATTTACTACCACGCCCAGCTAATTTTGTATTTTTATTAGAGATGAGGTTTCTCCATGTTGGTCAGGCTGGTCTTGAACTCCCGACCTCAGGTGATCTGCTGGTCTCAGCCTCCCAAAGTATTGAGATTACAGGCGTGAGCCACAGTGCCTGACCTGGCTGTTACAGTTTTAATGCTGAAAGTCCTGTGTTCTGGGAAACCCCTCAGTCCTGGGCAAACCTAAGGCTGGTTATCCTACTTCAGGGAAAGCCCTACCCAAATTCAGTGATTAACTGTCAACACCATAATGAATTCTCGAGTCTTTTTTTTTTTTTTTTTTTAAGAGACGGGGTTTCACTCTGTTGATCAGGCTGGTCTCGAACTCCTGACCTCATGATCTGCCTGCCTCAGCCTCCCGAAGTGCTGGGATTACAGGCATGAGCCACCATGCCTGGTGAGTTCTTGGGTCTTAACAGCAATATGAGGAACATCAGAGGTACAGCACAGGATGATCTTCACTTCTGCTGGCCTTGTGTTTTTTTTTTTTTTTTTTTTGACTGAGTTTTGCTCTGTCTCCCAGGGTGGAGTGCAATGGCACAATCTGGGCTCGCTGCAGCCTCTGCCTCCAGGTTCAAGCGATTCTCCTGCTTCAGCCTCCTGAGTAGCTGGGAGTACAGGCACATGCTACCATGCCTGGCTAATTTTTGTATTTTTAATAGAGACAGGGTTTCACCATGTTGGCCAGGCTGGTCTCGAACTCCTGACCTCGTGATCTGCCCACCTCGGCTTCCCAAAGTGCTGGGATTACAGGTGTAAGCCACCATGCCTGGCCAGCCTTGTTTCTTTTTTACAGTTTTTCCTCTAGTGTGAGGGGATTCCTTCAAGGCTGATGGTTTCAGCTCCTGATCTCTTGTGATCTACTCTTCAATCCAAATCAACATTTCCATAAGAACAAGCAGTAGTTTGTTGTCATACTGAAGTTAAATCCATCCATATATATATATATATATATTTAAAAAGAACAGTTCTCTAAAGGAAATTTATCTGTAGAGGTGCCACTCTACAGATTCCATTCTGCCCATAAAATAAGACACCTTTTCCATAATCTCACAAAGCAGTCTAGCCTCAGCTTTGCAAATATTGCCATTTTCAGATGATGATTTTAGATAAATCTTTGCCAAACTTTCAGGTGTTTTACTCAAAAGTCTCCAGCTTTTGAAAAATGGAAAATATCTTATAGCAGTGAAATTAGTTTCTTTAGGTTTTTTCACTGCAAGCAAGGTTTCAAAATAATGTAGTTATCTGAGTCAAATTTGAATGAGGGCCATAGCTCTAGACTCTATGCCCCATAAGCCTCTCCAAGAAGGAAGTTTTTCTTTCTTCTTCTTCTTTCTTCTTCTTCTTCTTCTTCTTTTCTTCTTCTTCTTCTTCTTCTTCTTCTTCTTTCTTCTTTCTTCTTCTTCTTCTTCTTCTTCTTCTTCTTCTTCTTCTTCTT